>JAWRVF010000733.1:0-82500 GCA_036785485.1 Physcomitrellopsis africana
ACATTGAATTGTGATTATTCCTTGCGATACGCATCTGTATTTGTTTTTTGTCGTTCTTAAGCTTCTTTTAATTGCACCTTCATTATTGCATATAGTTGTGACAAACGATTTGCCAAATCTTCTGCTGCTGGATTATCAACTTTTGAAAAGTCAAAAGCATTAAGTCGTGGGTAATAACCATAATTGGCAAAGAAAGGTGTTTGTTGCGTAGAAGAATGTATCATATTATTATAAGCAAATTCTGCCAATGGCAGAAGAGCTATCCAATCATCTTGTTGGTAATTGATGGTACATCTTAAATATTGCTCCAAGACTTGGTTCATGCGCTCTGTTTGTCCATCAGTTTGAGGATGAAAAGCTGAAGATAACTTTATGTCCACTTTTAAGATTTTGAAAAGGGTTCTCCAAAATCTTGACACAAATTGAGTTCCCCTATCCGATATAATATCCTTAGGTAATCCATGATAGCGATAGATATTATCAATGAAAAGTTTAGCTGTTTCTTCACCTGTGATAGATTTTGTGCATGGCACAAAATGTGCCATCTTGGTGAACTGATCTACTATCACAAATATAGAGTCATAAGATCTTGAGCTTGGAAGATCTATGATGAAATTCATAGAAACAAAAGACCATAGTTGTTCTGGAATAGGTAATGGCTGAAGAAGCCCAAAAGGTCAATGACGAGGAGTCTTTGATCTTGAGCAGATATCACATGATTGTACAAAGTCTTTGACTGCCTTCCACATTTGAAGCCACCAAAAATCTCTTGATATAAGTTCCAAAGTCTTGTTGTATCCAAAATGTGCTGCCGTTGGAAAATCATGACGTGCTTGAAGAACACGTAAACGTGCTTCTCCTTCTGGAACATATAGACATCCTTTGAAATATAGTAGATTGTTCTTGAACTTGAATTTAGAAGAATCATGAGACTTGAAAGAATTATTCTTGATATCATGAACAAGAGGGTCTGAGGACATACTTGACTGAATTTGCTTGAGAAAAGTTGAATCAACAGTCAATGTTGATTTTATTGCTCGAAGATAAAATTGCTCTGGTTTCAAGAGAATTGTTCTTTGTTGCTCAAAAGCTGCATCTCCTTCTTTTGGTGCAAAATAAGAATGTCTAGAAAGGGCATCGGACAAACCTTGTTGTTTTCCTAGCCGATAAGTGATAACGAATTTGAATCTTGACAAAGACATACTCCAACAAGCTTAACGACGATTCAATATGCATGTCGACATGAAATACTCGAGGTTCTTGTGATCCGTATACACGGTGACTGGACTTGAAGCGCCTTCTAGATAATGACGCCATTTTTGAAAAGAATCCACGATTGCAAGAAGTTCTTTGTCATGGATCTCATAATTGATCTCGGCTGCTGAGAATTTTCTTGAATGAAAAGCTATTGGATGAAGTTTGTCATCTGTTTCCATTTGCAACGAAATCGCACCCAAGGTAAAGTTTGATGCGTCTGTTTCTATAAAAAACGCCTTGGAAAAATCTACACGATACACGATTGGTGCAAAAACAAACAATGTCTTCAAAGCTTCAAATGATGCTTCCGCTTCTTGATTCTATTGGATATTGTCTTTACAAGTCAAACGTGTAAGTGGAGCCGCAATACGAGAGAAGTCTTTGATGAAGATCTGATAATAATTGGCAAATTCCAAAAAATATTGGACATCTCTTACCGTCTTTGGAATCTTCCAATTCATGATTGTTTGGACTTTCTTAGGATCTTAAGAAATCAACTGAAGTAGTGTGAAATACACACTTTTCCATCTTGGCGTACAATCCCGCATCTCTAAGTTTTTGTAATATTTAACGAACATGTATTTCATGTTCTTCTACGTTCTTAGAATAGATCAAAATGTCATCTACGTAGCAGACGACAAAATTATCTAAGAACTCACGAAAAACATCATTCATGAGATGTTGAAAAGTAGCTCGTGCATTCATAAGTCCAAAAGGCATGACATTATATTCAAAATGTCCGTACCTGGTTCGAAAAGCAGTTTTCCATTCATCTCCTTCTTTGATGCGTATTAGATTGTATGCTCTTCTTAGATCTATTTATGTATAGATCCTAGCTTGATTCAACTGGTCGAGGAGTCTTGATATTAGAGGTAATGGATATCTATTCTTGATTGTGATCTTGTTGAGTCCTCGATAGTCAACACACATCCGCAATGATCCATCTTTTTTCTTCACAAATAGAATTGGAGCTCCTGCTGGAGATTTAGAATGATGTATGAAATTCTTGGCCAAATTCTCGTCAATATACGCCTTGAGTTCAGCCAATTCATCTTGTGATAAACTGTAGATTGGTCCAAATGGTGGCTGAGTTCCTTCTTTAAGATCGATTAAACAATCATATGGACAATGTTTCGAAAGAATATTTGTATTTTTTTTTTTGAAAACGTCTTGATAATCTTGATATTGACTTAGAATGCTACTTGAAGTCTTTTCATCATTGGAAATAGGTGTAGCATAAATGACAGAAGGTGATCCTTCTTCTGCAACGTGCAAGAAAGCTCTTGCACCTACAAACGCAGGTTTAATTCTACTAGACTTATGATTTCTTATTTGATTAACTATATTGTGAGCTATACTTTTAGAAAAGTTCAGAGTACAAGAAATCCAATCTATTCGAGGGTTGTGTTTTTCTAACTATGATAGACCTTGAATAACTGGAATAGAGGGAGATCTAATTATGTTGAGAATTACTCAACTTTTATGGCCATTTACTACTATATGTAGAAGAAGTGTTTCATGAATAACATCTCTAGAAGATAAAGGACGACGATCTATGACTTCTACGTGTACGGATTTAGATTTTTGTATTATCTGTATTCTATGGCTTTTAACAAATTCTTCATCTAAAAAACAAGCCGAGGCTCCCCAATCTATTAAAGCAGTGGCTTTGTAATTAGTAGGTCTTAAATACACATCTATTATAAAACAAGAAGATGGTTGTGAGGAGAAGATAGGACCTTCATTAGAAATTGTACAAGATCCCAGGCGCACGGTCCTTATTGTAGCTAGACAAACTCGTTTTCCGACATATTGTCTTCTTTGACAGTCGTACTCCTCATCTTGTGGTTGCGTCATTTCTTTGGACAATTTTGAGCAGTGTGTTTAGGTTCTCCACAATACAAGCATAATCCTTCTTGACGACGTCGAGTCTTTTCTTGTTCAGTAAGCGACTTGAAACGTATAGCATCAATTTGCATGTCCTCGACTTCTGAAGGTACATATTGAGAAGTCATTGGTGCTGCCACTGAATTATAATGTCGCTGAGGTTCTCTTGTACGACTTTCAGATCTAAATTCAAAAAGCCGATTATCACACTTCACCGCAAAGTCTATTGCTTGACTCAATGTTTGAGGATTGGATAAGTTCAACATCAATTTCTTCACTTCATATTGTAATCTGTAGAGAAACTGACTAATGAATGCAGCATTGTCCCACTTGATATTGATTGCTAGTTGTCAAAATTGTGAAGCATATAATGTCATTGATCGATTGCCTTGTCGTAGGATACGAAGCTTGTTGGTTGCAACACAAGTTGCATCGTGTTCTCCATACATAGATTGAAATTCTGCTAAGAAAGCTTCTAAATTATCTAATATTGGATCACATCGTTCCAGAAAAGATAAAAACCAAGATAAGGCAGAACCTGAAAGTAGTGTACCAATAAATCTGACTTGTGATCCTAGAGTTGGAAAACTTTGCAATTGCAATTCAATCACCAGTTGGACTTAGTTGATGAATCCTTGAAACTTGAATCTTGTACCATCAAACTTCTCAGGTAAACCAATTTTTGATTCTCTGATGCTTGGACAATATTCCAATGTAGGAGGAATTATATGGCTTGGTATAGATGTTGAAGCAGCTTCAATCATATCTATATCTTCAATATTTTGTAACCTTATTGCTCCTTGTGGAAGTACAATGAGTTGATGCATTGCAAGCATTAATTCTCTCATTTGCTCTTGTATTTGTGCCATTGCACTCTTCATTTTGGCAAGCTCGGTAATGATAATACTTCAAAAAATATATAACACTACTCGAGATAAGTAACAGGGAGAACAAAAAAAATACTAGGAATAATATCAGTTTAGAAGAGGATAATCCGCAACTTCTAAAATGCTTGTATCTTATCAAGGAAAAGGGGTAATCTACTCTTAAATCAAGACAAGACAAAGCTATGATATTATAAATATATTCTTGTCAATCTGTCAAGGACATGAATTAAAAAGAGATGCATAATCTAATGCAAATTGTATCAAAGTAAAAGTCACAAAATGGAATTAAGAAAGTATGTATATTCAAAGAAAACTGGAATGACTATTGTCAAAGACTAGAAACATGAAGACTCTTGAAACTAGACTAGAATCAGCAAAGGAGTTGACAAGAGTGAAGAGGGCTTCACTCTTGCCTCTATAAATACTATCTAACTAAGAACTATGTGGCGGTATTCTATAGGACCTCATACACGTGTCAAACTTGCATGATAAGTTTCTTACATGTACGCCACGTACTTGGCTTGTTCCGCAAGCTACCAACATGTGTGACACATGGCTAGCTTGTTCCGCAAGCTATCAACATGTGTGACACATGGCTAGCTTGTTCTGCAAGCTACTAACATGTGCGCTATGTGGCTACCTCGTTAACCAAGTTTCTAACCTATCAATCACCTATAGACATGTATAAAGGTGATTTTGCATCTATGAAGCTTTTAGGAAGCTTTTCTATCAGATATTATCAAATTAGCTTATTTTACCTATTTCTATTGGTCTATTATTACTTAGATAATTTACTGGAATAAATCTTATATCCGTGATATATTGTCCACGTAGAATCAAGGTTATTCCTTGCGATAGACATCTGCATTGATTTTTTTATCATTCTTGAGCTTTCTTTAGTTGTACGTTCATTGTTGCATGTAGCTTTGACAACCAATTTGCTAAATCTTCTGTCGCAAGATTATCAGATTTTGAAAAATCAAAAATATCAAGTCATGGGTGATAACCGTAATTTATAAAGAATGGAATTTATTGAGTAGAAGAATGTACTGTATTATTATAAGCAAATTCTATCAATGGCAAAAGAGTTGTCTAATCATCTTGATGGTAGTTGATGGTACATTTGAAATATTGCTCCAAAACTTGATTTATTTGTTCTATTTGTCTATCAGTTTGAGGGTGGAAAGCTAAGGATAATTTTATATCCACCTTCAATATTTTAAAAAGAGTACTTCAAAACCTTGATATAAATTATGTTCCTTTATCTGATATAATATCCCTTGGTAATCTATAATAGCAATAAATATTATCAAGGAAGAGTTTGGTTGTTTTTTTACTTGTAATAGATTTTGTATATAGTACAAAATGATTCATCTTGATAAAACAATCTACGATCACAAATTTAGAGTCATATGAACTTGACTTTAGAAGATCCGTGATAAAATCTATAGAAATAAAGGACGAATGTTGTTCTAGTACAAGTAATGGTTGAAGAAGTTTATAAGGTCGATGACTAGGAATTTTTTATCTTGAACAAACATCGCACAACTATACAAATTTTTTAACAGCCTTCCACATTTGGAGCCACCAAAAATCTCTTGATATTAGCTCCAAAGTCTTATTATATCCAAAATATCCTATTGCAGGGAGGTTGTGACGAGCTTCTAGAGCTCGTAGTTGTACTGCACCTTTTAGAATATATAGGCGTCTTTCAAAGTAGAGTGGATTATTCTTGAATTTAAACTTGAAAGTATCATGAGACTTAGATGAATTATTTTTAATCTCATGAATAAGAAGATCTCAAAACATACTTGATTAGATTTATTTGATAAAAGTTGAATCAGTAGTCAATATTGATTTCATTGCTTAAAGATGAAATTGCTTTGGCTTCAAGAGGATCATTCTTTGTTGATCAAAAGTTGAATTTCCTTCTTTAGGTACAAGATAAGAATATCTAGAAAAGGCATCAGACAAATCTTGTTATTTTTTTGGCCGATAGGTGATAATAAACTAGAATCTTATCAAAGACATGCTCCAATAAGCCTGGCAATGATTCAACATGCGCACGGATATGAAATACTTGAGGTTCTTATGATCCGTATACACAGTGACTAGACTAGAAGCGCCTCTCAAATAGCAACGCCATTCTTGCAAAAGAATCCATAATTGCAAGAAGTTCTTTATCATGGATTTTATAATTGATCTCTACTGCTGAAAATTTCTTAGAATAAAAAGTTATTGAATAGAATTTGTCATTTTCTCCCATTTGTGACAATATTGCCCCTAAAGCAAAGTTTGAGGCGTCTGTTTCCATAAAAAATATCTTAAAAAAATCAACGCAATATAAGATTGGTGCAAAAATAAAAGTTGTCTTTAAAGCCTTGAATGATGCTTCTACTTCTTTACTCCACTCGAGTTTGTCCTTACAAGTTAAGTGTATAAGTGGAGCTACAACTTGAAAAAAGTTCTTAATGAAGATTCAATAGTAATTAGCAAATCCCAAAAAATATTATACATCTCTTATTATTCTTAAAATCTTCCAATCTATGATTGTGTGGACTTTCTTAGGATCTATTTTGAGACCATCATTTGAAATGATGTATTCTTAGAAGTCAACTTGAATAGTATGAAATACACACTTTTCTATCTTGACATATAATCTTATATCTCTAAGTTTTTATAATACACGACAAACATGAAGTTCATATTCTTCTGTATTCTTAGAGTAGATTAAAATGTCTTCTAAATAATAAGTAACAAACTCATCAAGAAACTCACGAAAAATGTCATTTATAAAATGTTGAAAAGTTATTGGTGCATTTATAAGTCCAAAAGGCATGACTTTATATTCGAAATGTCTATACCTTGTTCAAAATGCAATCTTCAATTCATCACCTTCTTTGATGTGTATTAGGTTATATGCTTCTCTTAGATCTATTTTTGTATACATCTTAGTTTAATTTAATTAATTAAAAAGTCTAGATATCAAAGGTAGAAGGTACCTATTCTTGATGGTAATCTTGTTGAGCCCTCGATAATCTATACACATCCATAGTAATCCATCTTGCTTCTTTATAAACAAGATAGGAGCTCTTGCTGGAGATTTTGAATGGCATATGAAATTTTTTGCCAAGTTCTCATCAATGTATTACTTGAATTCAGCCAATTCATTCTAGGATAGATTGTAGATCGGTCTGAATGGAGGTTGAATTCTCTCTTTGAGATCAATTGAGCAATCATATGGACAATGCTCTAAAAGAATGTCTGCATTCTTCTTTTCAAAAATATCTTGATAATCTTGATATTAGCTAAAAATGCCATTTGAAGTCCTTCCACCATCAGAAATGGATGTAGCATAAATAACAAAAGATGATCCTTCTTTTGTTTCATTCATAAAAGTTTTTGTGCCTATAACTATAGATTTTGCTATATTAGATTTATGGTTTTTTATTTGATTTACGAGACTCTTATTAACACTTTGAGAAAAATTAAGTCTATAAGAAATCTAATCTATTCAAGGATTATACTTTTCAAGCCATGATAAATCTAAAATAATTGGGTTAGAAGAAGATTTAATTATATTAAAGATTACACAACTATTATGACAATTTATTGTTACATTTATAGGAAGGATTTTATGAGTAACATTTCTAGAAGATAACAAGCAACCATCTATGACTTCTACATGTACGGGTTTAATTTTTTGTACTAAAGATATTCTTCAATTTTTAATAAATTTTTTATCTAAAAAATATGTTGAGGGTCTTGAATCTAGTAAGGTAGAGACTTTGTGATTTTTAGGTCCCAAATAGACATCTATTATAAAACAAAGAGAGAGTTCTGAGAAAAGGATAGGATCTTTATTAGAAGTTGTATAAGATTTTAGTTGTACAGTCCCTATTGTTGCTGGACAAACTCATTTTTTGACATATTATCTTCTTTGATAGCTGTACTCCTCATCTTATAGTTGCGTCATTTCTTCGCATTATACTGAGTAGTGTGCTTAGCTTCTCCATAATATAAACATAATCTTTTTTGACAACAACTAGTCTTTTTTTGTTCAGTAAGAAGTTTAAAACATACCGCGTCAATTTGCATGTCTTCTACTTCTGAATGTATGTATTGAAAAGATGTTGATGTTGCCATTGTATTATAATAACATTGGAGATCCCTTGTGCGGCTCTCCGATCGAAATTCAAAAAGTTGATTGTCATACTTCACAGCAAAATCCATTGCTTGACTCAATGTCTGAGGATTGGATAAATTAAGCATTAATTTCTTTACCTCATATTATAATCCATAGAAAAATTGGCTAATAAGCACAACATCATCTTATTTGATGTCAATTTCTAATTGTCAAAATTGTGAAGCATATGATGTCATTGATTGATTGTTTTATTATATGTGGATCTTATTGGTTGAGACACAAATTGCATCATGTTCTCCATACACAGATCAAAACTTTGCTAAAAATGCCTCTAAATTATCCAATACTCAATCATATCATTCAAGAAAGGATGAAAACCACAATAAAGCAGAACCTGACAGTAGTATTCTAATAAATTTGACTTGTGATCCCTAGGTTGGATAACTTTTGGATTGAAGTTCAATCACCAGTTGTACTTGATTGATGAATCCTTGAAACTTAGATCTGGTGCCATCAAACTTGTCCAGCAAACTAATTTTTAGTTCTTTGATGCTTGAATGGTGTTCAATTGTAGATGAAGTGGTATGACTTGAAGCAACTCGAATCATCTCTATATCATCACTTCTTGCTAATCTTGTTGCTCCTTATGGTGGTGCATTGAATTGATATATTACAAGTATTAATTCTCTCATTTGTTCTTACATTTGTACCAATGGACTCTTCATTTCAGCAAGCTTTGCTATGATACCATAATAAAAAAAGAAAAAAATGTCTATTCTCACTACAAAATAAAACACTCAAAAATAAAGAAAAAAATTATAAGAACAATATCAATTTAGAAGTGGATAATCCACAACTTCTAATATGCTTATGTCTTATCAAAAGAAAGAGGTAATCCACTCTTAATCAAGAAGAGACAAAGCTCTGATATTATAACTTCACTCTTGTCAATCTATCAATGACACAAACTAAAACAGATGCATAAATTAGTAAAAACTATGTCAAAGGAAAATGACAAGATAGAAATAAAGAAGTATATATATTCAAGAAGAAATTGAAATGACTATTGCCAAAGACTAGAAAATACATGAGACTCTTGAACTAGACTAGAAGCAAGAAAGGAGTTGACAAGAATGAAGAAGGCTTCACTCTTATCTCTATGTATACTATCTATCTAAGAGCTATGTGGTAGTATTCTATAGGACCTCCTATACAAATCTAATTTGTAAGACACGTGTCAAACTTGTAAGACAAGTTTCCTACATGTGCGCCATGTACTTAGCTTCTTCTATAAGCTATCAACATGTGCGACACATGGCTAGCTTGTTCCACAAGCTATCAATATATGAGACATGTGGCTAGCTTGTTGACCAAGTTTCTAACTTATCAATCACCTATAGACATGTATAAAGATGATTCCACGTCTATGAAGCTTTTAGGAAGCTTCTCTATAAGATATTATCAAATTAATTTATTTTATCTATTTCTATTAATTAGATAATTATTAGAATAAATCTTATGTCTGTGATACTTATTTGGAAGGATGAAGATAAATTGTGGATGAATGAAGGCAAGGAATGTAGTTCTTCATTCGTATTAGTCAATAGTCATGCCTAATAGGCTTTAAATAGGTTGCTTGTAAGAAAAACAAGGATTTTGGCAACTTCAAAGAGAGAATTCAAAAATTAAAGATTAAAATTAGAAAGCTTATTTTTAGTACTATATTTTTAATATAAGAATCAAGAGATTTAGAATTTTTATGAAGAAGGAGTAGGTACTTGAAATTAAGGTATACACATTATTCCTACTATCACTTTTTTGAAGATAAAAGGAATTGTATGAAAGCTTTTGGAGATTGGGAGGTGCAATTGGAGAAGTGATTTAAAGATCAATATCTGATATGGAAGAATTTCTACATTTAGAATTTTGAAGAAGGAGATATTGGGAATAAAAAACAACAAATCAAATTCCAAGGTAGTAAGTAGGCCATTTTGTTGATAGTGATGGATTTTGCCATATCTTGAGTTTTTAGACGAATTTTTATCTAAAATTTTTTAAAAAGGTGAATTATTATATTGAATTATATGAATTATATACGCCAAAGTTTCATAGCATTTGGACTTTTAGTTTGTAAGATATGTAGAATTTAGTATATAGGTGTTTGTAAATAAGGGTTTGAAGCTACTGTTAGGATTTTGGCAATATCAAAAGATCAGTAATGAATCAAGAGTTGAAATTTGTGGTAATAGTTGTTAAAGATACATCAGTACTTCATATAATTTTGAATAGGTTTGGGTAGTTGGATTAAAAATTATGGATTATTAAAATTTAGAAAAAATTCCCTTTCTATGTAAGAATGAGGGTTTTAAAATATTTATTATATTTTGAATGTTTTGAAGAAATAAGACTTATATATTAGATATAATAGCCCTATAAAAAAATATTTTATATAAATTTGGAAGTTTTGTTATACTTGGATCTTAATTGAGTAATTAGTGGCAACTACAAGCTCCGCGCTTTCTTGAGGCAAATTCTACGACAAGAGTGCCAAGTACAACCTTAGTTGGAGCCATTAGGAATAAGACCTAACCATGCAAGTCTTAATTCTAATGCTTGAGCTTAGAAAGATGAATCCTTTTAAGCTTGAGATCTTGTTTGGAAGATGTTTTGAAGGGTGCAATGAAGATCAGATCTTTAAATGGACTATTTCAACAATGGAGGTAGTAACTCAAGGCCATAGGCGATTTTTTTGAAGACTAGCAGAACTTATTATCCAAGAATGGAAAACAGAATACAAAGCTTTATTAATATAACATATCCTTGATTTTTTATACATGTAGAAAGACTTTTAAAGGTACAAGCTCATCTTGGAACTCGTTACTAGAGAAGAAGGTGATATTAGGGACATACACTTTGGAAGTTTACAAAACCTTCTAAAAAATTCTAGAGATTCTTGAGTTAGTGAAAGTTAGTTGAGAAACTTCCTAGTAGATGAAAGTAGCTTAAGAAGCTTTATAGTTAGTGGAAGGAGCTTGAGAAGCTTCCTAGATGGTAGAAGCTACTCAAGAAGCTTCTTAGTTTGATGAAAGCTGCTCAAGAAGTGCCCTAGATAGGGATATATATATAAGAGTCAAGACTGAAAAATTCATCAATCTCGACAATGCATCTCTTAGAATTCTAGCTCACTTTTTTTGATGTTGTTCATATATTCATCTGATTAATTCAAGTTTTTATTGGTTTCTTCTTAAAATCTTGTTTTGATTCAAATTTCTTATTTTGTATTCTCGTGTCCTTGACTGAAATTATCAAAGCCAATTTTTTTTAAAGCTTTAAACATAAAATTTAAAGAGATTTTGTTATAATCTTTAAAAAAATTATTTTTTTTAAAAAATAGAGGCTATTTTTAAATCTTGGTTCAATTTGTGATTTCTTAGGTGACTAATAAATTATCTAAATTAAATCTTAAGAAAAAAAATATAATTTGATCAAGATAAATAATCTTTATTAGTACTAGTTAAAACCAATATTGGATTATTTTAATATAAATTTTATAAGAAGTGTTTAATAATATAATTAGCCTCCAATTATTCAACTTTGTCTTGTCATTGCTTTTGTATAAAAGAATAATGTGACCTTTGATAATATTATGTGAGAATCAACCTTGAGTTAAAGCATAGTTAATCATAGAAATATAATCATTACCAATGATATGTTAGAAGGTATAAAAAAATTCAATACTTATAGTCTTTAGACTAAGTGCTTTGCTTTTAGCCATCTCTTTTATAACTTCTTCAATTTCATACGTACTAAATGACTTTGTTAAATTCTCATTAATATTTTCTATGATTTTCTATGGTATATTATTAAGCAAGATACTTGTGGCTTTCTCAAATTCTGTAAAGTCTTGAGGTTTTTTGTAGGGATTAGAATAAAAATTAAAACAAATATTCTTCAAGTCTCAATACACTTACTTTAATATTCATGGCAACACTTAATTTATTTGCTATGACTTATATAACATAAAATTGAGATATTTCTTAATAAAAATACTTTTAAAATAATATCTTTAAAGCTTTAGCAAAGAATGATATACTAATTTATATTTTGAAAGATGTTAGATTTAAAAATTAGAAATGATAATTATAAATGTATTATGTATATTATTTCTTTAGATTATAAGACTATATAAAAATAAATTATAATATAACAATTCAAAAGAAGTTATGAAGATAGGTTGAAAAAAAGCTATAAACAACAAAGTATCAAATGTCTTCTTAAGAAAAAATTGATATATCCAACTTCTCCAATCTTTCAAATCTTTATTAATTATATATTTTTTATTATTTAAAAAAGAATTTTATAAAAATTTACTTATTTTATTTATTTTTATCTCTTACAATTCTATAATCTTAACTATTACATTTTTTTATGTAAGACTATTTGTTTTATTTTATTTAGCCTTGGAACAAAAAAATATAATTATTAAAAAAGTAATAGCTTAAATAATTAATCTGTGAGGTTACCTTAGTACAAAACTGAATATTTGATAAAGAAATGATGATGATATGATTTTCAACTTGATGTTAAAATAAAATAAAAAATAAAAAAAATAATATGTGAATTTTAAAATTTCAATATCAACATGATTGAAATTGGAGCTTGAACAACATTGAAAATGGTTGTAATTTTGCATGCATAAGAATAATTTACAAAAAAGTTCATGTATACTCCATTTACAATAAATAAATAAATATATCTTAATCACTATGTACATATACATATTACACACACATATAACATACATAGATTTTCAGAAACGAATAGGAGCTAGTGCAGTTAACACGAGCCACACCCGCCCTCATTTCGAGGATTGAAACCTCAATAATCTAGCCGAATCCCTGATTCCTGGTATCTATGAATTTCGATGATTTCAGGGAAGTGAAACCCTAAAGCAGACTGCTTGGCGGTCGTGGGGATCGAGGGAAGAGGCATGGACACGGAGGGAGGGAAAGGGAGGGAAAGGGGAAGGGAAGGAGGGAGATCGCAGCATCCTAAAGTGAAGTGAGGCACTGACACTGCTACAGTAGTTGTTCTCAATCTGGAGTTTCGTTTCCCACCTCAAGGAATGCCCCGACTTTCCCCTTCGTCTTGGGCTCTCTTCTAGGGTTTGCAGTGATGTGCAGGTGTTTTTAGACTAGGAGTGGCGAATTCATTCATTTTGGTATCTTTAAATTCTCGGATTGCCTGCGGGCGCGCAAGCTGGGGTTCGCATTTTATGGAGTAAATTCGACGTTGTCGAGGTTAGGGGTGGTGGGGGGACGGTTCGTAGAGTTTGAAGGAATTTGCGGTGCTGGGTGGAAGAGGGTTGGCGCGACAGAGCGAGGGAGAGAACCCATTACCGTTAGTCTGATTTGCGGAACTGTTCGTCAGCGCTGGCAAGAATTTGAGCATTTTGGTAGTGTGGGGCGTTAAACAATTGAGCGTAATTGGTGAAGGGGATATTCCGTTGAAGCAAGTTGAGGACATTTCTGTTGGGGGTTGTATTCGTCGTTCGCGATTTCTTCAATCAACTTTTTTCTCTCGTAATTGCTATCAAGAAAGTGGTTGCAATTTTCTTTCACTTTGTTTGATTCTCTGATTGCATTTTATCCACTCCTTGGATTTTCCTTGGGGTGGTGGCAGTGTGCCCAAATTAGTGCATTGTTGTCGATGGAGGAGTTCTTTTGATCTCTTTTTCTTGCATTGGTGAGATATAGAGGTCCGAGGGTTATCATGGCACGGGCTTCTGGACGTTATGTAATGACTGGTGACAAAGATGGAGATTACCGCATGGTTGTTGAATTTGAGGATGATTCAATGCCAGACCAAGTGTTACGAAAAGACGGGTATTATTTGGGAGAACGCACTAAAAATGACATGATAGTTGCCCTGCAACTAAAGTCAGAACAACCGCCCCATTCACTTGAGTTTTCAGAACATAAGGAGGAAGAAGACAAAGCTAACGTCAATGTAGTTAATGTAGGCACCGCAAGTGTTGAAGATATGCGTACTAATGAGCCACAGAGCTCGACGGAATCTCTCAAACCACCTACACCAGGGTCTTTCTCAACACAGGCAGCTATGAGTTCTTTAACGAAAGAGCCTGGAATGTCTCAACCAGTGGGATGGGGTCAGCCGGAGGTACATGATTTCAAGGGAAAGGCTGCGAGAGCAGTGGGTCGTGCACCCATCGGTCACCTTAGACGTGATAGAAGCGATGATGAAGTCGAAGTTGAGATTGTGGAAGTCGATGAGTACAAGATCGTAGACGATGAAAATAGTAAACCAGTATCACTTTGTGACGTGCCGCTGGAATTTGAGGGGCGATCGATGAAGGACTTCGCCAGCACTAGTACTGAGGTGTATTTACATGGCAAGAGTGGGGGCGAGTATATTATGCGCTCCATTCGAGCGTGGAAGTTGGCATTCCCTGGTAATGGGTCTTTTAATATTTTAGTTAAGATCAACACACAGAAGGGTGATACGAATTGGTGAGTTCTCGATTCCTTATTATCTCTTTTTTCGTTCAGTTTACTCTCTCGGCTCTTGATGTGCTTGTTTTCCTTTTGGAAAGTAAAGCTTAAATGATAAAGTATTATTTTTTCTGGCGTCTTCTATCCGATCATGTAATGAGTTAAGCTTTGCAATCATTATTTGAATTGCGATTCAGTTGTCAGTGTTGTTGAATAGGCACGATTACTTTTTAGACGACTACATTGAGCTTTGGAGTCGCACAGTTCCCCGAGATTATACTCCAGTTCCAAAACCATGTGAAGCCTTTTCTTAGTGCTCCTTATTATACTCCCTGTCGAGACGTGAATATTTGTCCTATGTTTTGTAGGGTGAAGCTCGGGAAACCTCAGTTTGGCTATAAGGAAACAGCGGAAAGCGTCTTCTGTATAGCTAAGTTCCTCGCTCTCCTGAAAGAAGAGCCACACGCAAGTGGAGACTTAGTGGGGAAGCGTCTTGATGAATGGTATTGTCTCCGCGATGAATTCATCGACTGGACTGCAACATTGTGAAATAAGCTTTTCCCTAAGTGGCTTTAAAGCATTGTAAATGTATTCCTGCATACCAATTCTGCAGCGTTAGATTTTTGTCATTCGATTTCATTGTCTGCCGTATCTGTGACATTCAACTATTTGCGCAGGGATGTTCCTAAAGCTACTATATATGGTCACCTTAGTAAGCGGTTCGCAGTGGTTGAGCAGTATATCAATCTGGATTCTGGACTGAAAGATTCGGATGTGAGTGTTGATCTCAAAGTACACTCTGTCGATTTTGATGTTTTTGTTTTGATAGGGTTCAGAAACTGTGCACCCCTCTTTTATTTTGCTAATATATATATACACACATATTCAGCTTGTGCAGGCTCTAAGTACTTTCAAATCAGTAGTCTTCAAAGATAAAGCAGCAAACACTGGAAAGCGAATGCTGTCGGATAACAGTTCTGATGAAGACGTTAATCTACGGGTGAAAAGACATAAGAAGGATTTTGGAAACACGGTTGATAATAATGAGGTCGGGAAGCCTGAAGATGAAATTATGCACGAGTTGGGTGATGAGGTAGACTTTGTGGAGGATGAAAAAGATGTTGAAATTGACGAAGCCTCTGAAGAATTAGGGGATTCATTGTGCATTATTTGTGATGACGGAGGTGAATTGCTGTGCTGTGATGGTCCCTGTATGCGGTCGTTTCACGCCATTAAAGACCCCCAACATAATTGCGAAACGCTTAAACTTACCAAATCTGCCATTGCGGTATGTTGAGGTTTATTACTATTACTATTACTATTATTGTTATCATTATGTTTATATTCCGCATCTACTTTCTATCATAAACATTCAAGCTGGGTGTATCTGTGTCTCACGTCCTTATTATGTTGTTGTCATTCAATCATATTGGTTGTGCAGAAAATGGTTGGTCAATGGCTTTGCAAAAATTGCGTGTATAAAAAGCACCAATGCTACGTTTGTGGGGAGCTTGGTGATTCTGATGAGGATTTGGGAGCTAAAAGAGAGGTAAACCATGCAATCTGTTTCTGAACAAGTTGATTATTGTATTGCAGCAGAACAAATTCGATGCTAATGTAGGACTGATTCTCTGAATTTTATGTCATGCAGGTTTTTGTGTGTGATGTCGCGTGTTGCGGTAAATTTTATCATCCTACGTGTGTTGCAAACGAAATTGCACTTACTGAGGATGATAGAAAATTACTTGCAACGAACATACAAGCTGGGGTAGAATCCTTTGCTTGTCCTCTGCACATGTGTAAAAAATGTGGTAAAGGTGAAGATTCGACGGAAGAGTCTCTTTTACTTGCTAGGTGCAGACGCTGCCCTGCAACATGGCATAAAAAATGCTTGCCAAGGTGTGTTTCAACTCGGCTAACTTGGTAGCTTCTCTTGCTTTTTAGACGGAACAATTTATGTAGGATTTTTTTGTATCAGATTGTTCGTGCGGCCAGTATTTTTACCTTGTGGACTTTTTCCATGTCGCTGTGTTCAACATTGCTTAGTGGGATACGTTTTGCGGAGGAGACGGACGGCAAGCATCCTGAAGTACGAGCCTGGGCATTTGGAGATGTCTATAAGCGGTTCATCATCTACTGCACGTGAGTGACCTATTTTCTCGATGACATTCGTGAGTGGGACACAGAGAGTGGTAACAATGGTAATAATAAGCTTCCCATTTGTTACTATTCACCAGGACCTAATGAGGTGGTTTCTAAATCCTATACACTTACTTCGCTCTATTTGCAGGAAACATAAAATCATGAAAGATTTAGGCACGCCTAAACGGAACCACGTTAAGTTCCCAAGAGTCCTTGAGCGTCCTGGGGCTCCTGAGGTATTTAAACTACTCAAATCGAAAGTCGCCGCCGAAGCAAATGTGTCACCCAGCTTAGAGGCCAAAGCGTCTTCTTCTTTAAAGCCTATACTGGTAGATAAAAGTGCAACAAAGAAACATTCTGGTGTTGAACTGCTTGCCAAGGAAAAAAGGCCTGAGGAAATTCGTGAACTTCCCTTGGCTCCACCACCAAGGTTAAGCATATCTGCAGATATGTTGAAGAAGTCTGAGGATGCTGCAAAGAGGTATAGTTCATTTCTCTTGCTTGCTCGTGAGGTGCGTTAATCTTTTGGGTTGGATCCTGTAAGGAAGTTGTCAACTCGCTACAACTCTTAATTTGATTTTTAATTTAGACTTCAGGTGTTCTGTTTTTGTTTTCCTTGTGGTGCAGGGTTGTTTTAGGAGTTATTGCCGAGTCCGCGCAAAAGGTGACGGATCAATCCGTAAAGCTCAAGCTCGCTCTTCCTAGTATTTATAGGGAGAGAAGAGGTTTTAGTTTTATGAAGCAGGGTCATAAGGATTCGATTTTGAAGGTAATATTCTTGCATTTTAAAAATTTCAGTTAGATTTATAATAGTCATATGTGGAATGGTAAATTGATCATCTATGGTACACTACCACCAAAGCATGGCACTTTTTCTGCCTTACCTTAGTCTGTCATATATGTTAGGCTTCCCCTTATATCTGTTTGGTCTGTTAGGTGAGAGACTAGTTCCACACTTTGTTGGAGGATGCTAAAGCTAAATAAAAGCAGTGGGGTTGGGTTGAAGTTAAAGTTTTGCCTTTGCTCTAGGAATTAGTGCATAAGTTGGTCCTACAGCAGTCGTCAGTCTTCACTTCTTGGATGAGGTGGAATGCGACGAATTCATAGCGGTTTGGTTCAAATAATTTGACTGTGACCACATGCGTGCTTGCAATTGTATCCCAGGCCGCAAGGATTGTTTTAGAGAAGTTACGAAGCAACAAAATAACAGTGGAGGAGGCAAAGGCCATGTGTAATCCAAGTAATATTAGCAGAATTGAATTGGAAGAGGTAATGCTTGTCTTTACACCGAAACACCTTGTTACCTTGTTCTTTGTATACAACTCTTGTGGATACAGCTCTTGCAAACTTCACTTAAACCTCACTAAATTTCTCACTTTGGAGTCATTTCTTATGAATTCCACTTAATTTTTTGTTTTGGAGATATCTTTTGCTTTGGAGGCATTTAATAAAAGGAAAATTTTGACGAATGGAAGAGCTTGTTTATGTCTTTTGTTTTTGTTTTTTTCCTTCATCCAAATATAGAAATCGTGTTGAATACAAATATAATACACCTCAGTCTGGAGGCATTTCTTGTAAACTCAATGATTAGTGGGCTTTATGCGGAGAAAAATGAATTGGAATGTTTTTATAAAAAGAAAACATGCGGCCCACTCCTCTTGGGTCCTTGTTGATGCCGCCTTTTGACACTCAATAGTTTTTTGAAATTGAGGATTCAAAAGTGGCTCAAGAGTGGTACTTGCGGTGACCCTTTTCAAAAAAAGATTTAAAATATTTCTTAGAGAATTAATTCCTTCTGCTAAGGAAGTAGTTTCTTTTGGTTATTTCAGTCATGTGACACTCGTCTTATTTGTAGTATTCTCTAACCATTTTCTCTGGTTCATTTTCCTCCTTTAAAATCTGTTATTATTATCCCACTTTGAAACATCTCTTGTAAATTTTAGTTATTATTTTCGTATTTTTGAAACTATTTCTTGTGAGAAGAACTCAAGTTAATATTTTAACTGATAAAAATATAATTTTGGTCCATGAGAGGGCTCATTTATATCCTTTGTTTATTTCTTTGTTGTTTTTTTCCATGCAAAACCTGTCCTTTCTTATTATGTAGATGTCTCTCTCACATCTATAAGTGTTTTAGCTTCATTGTCTAAGTTGACTTGGCTGAGGTCTGGATTCTTTACAGGATTATTTAAAAACTTTTCTCGCGCCCACTCTTTATGGAGACCGATATGTATCTTATGGGCGACACTTCACTAAACTTGAGAAGCTTAGAAAGGTATGGATCATTTTATGTGTCATCTGTTAACCCATGTCAATATTCTCGTCAATCTCTGTACCACAATTTCACGATGATCTTTTGGTTTACTAGGTGGTGCGAAGACTTCATCCGTTAATTTGGGACCACGATACGGTATTTGCTAAGCCATATCTCTGGAGTGTTACCGAACGTTTTTTGCATCTTTTGATGATAGACTGCAATCTTTACTTTCTCACTCATGCCGGCAGGAATCTGAAGTTTTTTGCTTTAGTTAAAGAACATCTATTATTGAAGTCGTTTCTTGTATTTTCGACATGTATTTAATTTTCGCGTGTTTGAAACCTTCAGTTTGGGAGCGCCTACCTTACGTATGGGTTTTTGGCACGTTTTACTGAACCATTCTTATTGTTGCCTCTCATGTGTTTATTGATGTCTAGATTGTGGATTTTAGCTGTGGAGATAATTCTTTTTCCCGGCTGCTGCTCAATGCTCTATCAGATTCTGGAAAGACTCATTTGAAGTTCAAGAACTTCGACATCTTTCCACCGAAAGTAAGGCCATTTTTTTCAGTATAGAGAAATTGACCTGTTTGCGGCGATTAACAGGTTAAAGGACTTTACAAATTGCAATTATAAGCTTTCCGTAACATTCTGATTAACGTATGCATTGTCACCTGTTTAGGATACGTTTGAATTCGAGCGGAAGGACTGGTTCGATACCAAAGCTACTGAATTTGGATCTGGTGAAAATCTGGTAGGGCTGCGAACTACGCAATTCTCAGTTACATCAAATGGTCACGTTGTATTAACTCATACAATACTTACTTTCTGGGTGTTACATGTGGCTAATTCTATGATTTTTATCCCATTTGTTATCAAAATTAGTTTAGCTAGTTCGAATCTGACGCTTTTCACTCTGCTTGGTGTTCATTAAAACATCGGTGGTTTATATGGAATGGTGTAGTATTTCTACAATCGTATCTTGGACGTAAGTTGAGTCTTTTGTTCTTTGGTGGTCTATCAGGTTATAGGTTTAAACCCTCCATTTCCTTTTGCGGAGAAGTTTGTGGCCCACGCTTTGATGATGCAACCCAGACTACTTGTCCTTATCACTCCTCCATTGAAGAATAAGTAAGTTTTTTCAGCTCTTCGGAATTGGCAGTCTTCCTCGTCCCAAGCTTTCATCAAGAACAAACCCTTGCCTGAAAGTAGTTTAGTCAGTTCTCGTTGTGAGTGCTCTTCGATGCATGTTTTTCAAGCTCTGTCTCTTATGCAGAATGGAGCATCGAGGCTACAACTGTTTGGAGGATGATCCTTTACTTATGGATGACAATGTAAGCATATCTTGCACTTAGTGCATTTCAACCATGCTGTTAGCTGCGCTCAATTTTTATCTCGAGTAACTGATATGAATAGGCTGATTTCGTGTCCTGCGATGCGCAGTCGTTCTATCTACCTGGTAGCCTGCATGACCAGCATATGGAGAGCTTGGAGCAGGGTAATGCTGTGGTCCCGCATTTTTGTATCTACGTCCACAAGAAATTTTTCAGGGCCTATGTTCCACAAAAAGAGGATTGGCCGCCGTCACCTACCCCTATCCAGTCAATTCGTGTGAATGAGAAGCCTGTAAAGCCTCCCCAATCATCAAAACCGGCTTCCAGTCTCTTTATCGAAAACCCTAGCCTCCCTAGACCGGTTCCGTATCGCGCTCAACCTAATCCATCCCCAAATCCTTCTGAAAAGATAACACGAAAGAGCCCACAGACTCGTGACCCAAGACTCGCAAGTCGGCAGCCTCAGCACGTGCCAAGAAGGGAACACAGATCACCGACTTTTGATCCGCGCGTTAGAGATGCATTCTCCCCAAGTGGTAATTCATCGAATAGCAGAAGCCCAAGACCGGTTTGGGGTCTGCCGCTACTGCCAACGCCACCGCCACCGCCACCTCCACCTCTACTGCATGCATATGCTCATCGTCCTTCCCAGTTCCTACCTCACCCGTATGAACATCAAGCTTATAACCCTGAACAACCTTACCTTTTCCCTACATCACAATACTCTTCCTCGATTCCCCATCCTCCACAGCCTTTCCAGAATACGCATTCGTTTCGGCAGCAGAGTTCCCAGCACTTCCACACAGGCCAACCTTCTCGAAGGGGTCCTCATTACCAACATGGAATGACCTCTGAGAGGGAAGATAGTGAATTCGGAGGATGGATCGAATAACAACCCGTGATCTCATGGATGAAGGGCATGGACTGAAGGTATGGAAATTTTAAAATTCTGTGCACACCCGGCACATGGTTATACCGGTGGAGTTCCACCAAGCAGATAGAATAAGTTGTACGATTCCCTCAACGTATGCATGTGCTCATGGGGCTGCTACAGTAATTCATCAGGAATTTAGGATGCAAAACTTCAGACCAATGTCCAAAGAAGTGTTTTGGGATGGGTGTTTTGGGATGTTTCTTGGATAAGGTGTTGATTACTGAGTTGGGGTTTAAGTTGAGCCCTCCAGGTCTCTGATATGGTGGGTCCTCATGCTTTCCCTTCGGAACTAGATGCACTTGAGGTCCCGCCTTTTAATTTCACTTGATTTAGATCCACTTTTCAGATGTACTCTGAAATTGTATTCTATCAGCGAAAAAACATTTCTCGTTTCTGACTTCTGGTTATACACTTGAGTACGGCAATGCTTTTCAGGATGTGAAAGGGTTTTGACATACTTGTCTTAAGCAGGTATGCTTGGGCGCTATTTAGGACTTTGGAGATACTTGTTGGAAGTTTGTTTAAGGTTTGTCATGCTCTAAGTAACTTCACGATGAATTTACCAATTATCAAGTCATTTATGGGGGTTCTTAATCTTGATGTGGAGTGTTTGATTTTTTTTTAAAATTAAAAAATCAAGATTTAATTTAATTTAATTTAATTTTTAGAAAGTATTATCAACCAGTGGTGACTGTGTGTGAGTAGGGTTTGGGTGGTAGAATATTTATTCTTTTTACTTTTGGAGATGTGAAAGCTATTGGTATGTGATATTCTATTGTAAAATTCTTTATGATGATTATGGAATAAATTTTACTCCTTGTGCATTGAAGGGGTATCCATGTTGAGGAAAGTATTGTTGAAGTGATTAAGATAATAGTCAATTGTATTAAATTAGATTATTAAAAACATTCCTTGTTAATAATCTTATTTTATAGTAGATGCTTAAGATTTTATTGTAATGATTGATAGAAATAGGTTGGATTGTGAATACTTGTTATTTGTATTATTTATTTTAAAAATTTTATCTTTTGAAAAAAAAATGCTTTTGCATTCTTCATTGTTTTAATGTTGCCCTTATAAAATGTTATAGAATGTATTATAAGAATCTTAGTTGATTAAGCTAATACTTCTAATGACACTAAGGTTCATCTCTAGTTTTTAATATCTTAGATGTGTTAAATGGTATGAACTATTTTTTCTTCTCAAGCTTTTTTAATTAAATTTTTTTTCAATCTTTTGTTGTAATAGGACATAAATTAGGCTTTTGAATCTTCTACAACTTGAAGTTGGTTTTTTGTGCTTTATGATAGATGAGTAACATGATTGGTAGTAGTTGAAAAACTTTAGAATGTCTAAAGAAGATGTGTTGTTTCTTATTGACATTCTTTATTTTCATCTTTAACAAAAAAGATATTTATTATTGCAAAGTTACTTTTATAATAGTCAATGTAATATGTACATTGTATAAATTGTCATAAGAAACTTCTTTATTATATTTTTTCTAAGATGTTTGCTATTAAGAAATCTGCTGTGTATTTAATTGTCCAAATTTTCTTATACTATGAATATTGAATTGCACTCTAACATTATTTGGCTAAAAAGAAATTGCTTGTTAACCACCATGGTTGAGTTCTAAGTATAATGTAACTTACATGTTAGAATTGGTACAACTGGCAAAATCTACATCCACATTGAAAAGCCTTAATTAATAGCAAATGATTATTTTAATTTTAAAAATGAGATTTATTTTATGCAATATTAGACTATGTGCATCTAAAATAATTATTTTTTGGGCATCTTTGTTGGTGTGTTAAAAAGTCCTAACAATGTAAGGATGTTGCAATGTTGTAGCTTATACAAATAAGGTTTAATTTCAAATTAGTTATTTAATAAAGTATTTTTATGAAATAATTTTAATCCCTATTTAATTAAATACAATAAATATTCTTTGAATCCATGGCTATTGACACCTTATAATAACCTCCCAAATGCATATAATTATATAAGTTGTTCTAATATAAGCTTTAAAAGCATAATATGACAAGGTTTGTTGAGCAACAGCTAAGATCCGAGCATTGTATAAAGGACGTGCTCTGCATCAGTCTATGCATCCAATTTTAGGCAACTAGCATATAACATCAATTGGAATAAAGAAGCTTTAATGAGTCAATTCTATTGAAGATTAAGAGATGATGTGAAGGATTTGCTATTATCGCTTTTAGATCCACAATTGCTCAATGAAGCCATTTGCCAAGCCATAAAATATAATAATCAATTATTCCAACATCGTCAAGATCAACTTTCGTAGGCTTTAGCAAGACAACATGCAATCTAATACACTCTTGTTATATTGACAAGCATTCTAAATTTATATTTAGAAGTACAAGATATATAACTTGATGTAATATATTTTAAATTTTTTAACCCATAAGAAAAGAAGCGTCAGATGGAAGAAGGTCTATGCTTGTATTGTAATGAGAAAGATTACAATATTGGCAATTATTTGAAGAAACAAAATCAACACATTACCAAAATTAGGAATGCAATCATTTAAAAAAATAAAGATATTTAGCCACAGTAGGGACTGTGTGGCTAGATAATTCAACATTGCAAAAGTATTTAGGTTCTTCTCTTTTTGCTCAATCTGCTCATTATTTTACAATTTCTTTATATTTTGGCCCTTAGAAGCTTCAAATAATTATTTTGTTGAATTTAAGGGCATCTGCTTGTTTTGTAGATGAGGGATTGCTAAGTTTCATAAAATTCTTCTAGTACAGAAATCCAAACCTATTCATATAGAGATAATAGATAGATGATCTTTATCCTCTAGTAGTGTCATCCATAAAACCATACATATAGAAGTGTCATTTGAAGATATTACAGCCAAATTGTATTCAATATTATTAGGACTCCTTCAAATCTTGTTATTCCCGGACTTTTTTAGTTGGAAAAATATAATCTATCCATAGATTTGAAGTTGTAAAGAATAATATTTCCAATAGAAATCCCTGCAAAAAAACTTTGTAAAAAGTCACAAGTTGATAAGCCTTTATTTATTGAAGCCAAGACTTTTATAAGATTGGTCAAAGAAGGTATATTATTTTTTATTTATGCGACTCCAACTAAAGAAGATATGACTTCATTGGCAAGTACTCCAAAGCAGTATAACAAATTTCAAGATGTTTTTGAAAAGAAGAATATTGATATATTACCAAAGCACCAACCATACGATTGTGCTATAGATCTTTAGGAAAGAATACAACTATCTTTTAGTCTACTTTATAATCTTTTTAAAAACAAGCTTTTGGCATTGAAAGATTATATTAATGAAAACCTTATAAAGAACTTTATTAGACATTCAAAGCCTCCAACAGATATACTTATTTTCTTTGTAAAAAAGAAAGATGGTTCCTTACGTATGTATATTGATTATTAGAGATTGAATAAGATAACAGTTAAAAATCATTATCTATTACTATTAATTTCAAGACTTTTGGAACAACTCGGCCAAGCCAAGATCTATACTAAAATAGATCTTTGCAGAACATACAACTTGATATAGATGAAAGAAGGAGATGAATGGAAGATCATATTTTGAATAAGATATGGACATTTCAAATATGATATCATGCCATTTTGACTAACAAATATATCTGCTATCTTTCAACATTTAATGAATGACATCTTTTGACAATACCTAGACAAGTTTGTGATGATCTATCTTAATGATATCTTCATCTATTCAAAAAAATTGGAGGAACATGAGAGGCATATAAAGTTGGTATTACAAAAGCTACAAGATGCAGATTTGTATGCCAGGCTAAAAAAATAAGTATTTCATCAATTAAAGATGGAATTTTTAGAATAAATCATATCAATTGAAAATTTGATGATGGATCCTAAAAAAGTAGAGGTAATTATGCAATGGACCATTCCAAAGACTATAAGAGATGTACAATATTTTTTTAGATTTGCTAACTTCTATCGAATCTTCATAAAAAATTATTCTCAAATTGCCATTCTTTTTATTCAATTGACATACCAAGATAAGTTGGAATAGGAGCCTCAAGCGGAGAAAGCATTCCAAGACTTTAAGACGGTATTCACCACAGCTCTAATTTTGATGCATCTAGACTTTATAAAAGCATTCTATATGAAAACCGATGCTTTAGATTTTGTACTAGATATTTTATTTTCACAAATAGGTATAGACAATAAATTCTATGTTATTGTATTTTATTCTTGAAATTTTTTATTATTAAAAATAATTATAAAATCCACAATAAGAAATTTTTTGCTATTGGGGGATTTTTTTGAAAAATGGTGTTATTTTTTTGAATGAATAATACATCTTGTGACTATATACACAAATTATAAGAATTTGGAATATTTTATATTAGCTCAGATTCTTAATTACTGCCAAGCTCGATGGAATATGTCATTATCTTGATTTAACTTTGTCATCACTTATTGACCTAGGAAGCAACAAGGATTGTTTGATGCTTTATAAAAGAGATCATATCTTGTATCAAAGACAACAAAGGCAGTGTTTGATCAACAATATGTAACTTTATTGAAGTCGAAGCAATTTTGTCTTTGCGCTAGTATTACATTAGCACCTATTGATTTTAGTTTCTTTGATGAGGTGCATGTTGCAACCACTAATGATACTTTTGCCCTTAATATCAAACATTGCCTTAATAAAAATACTGACAAATTTAAGGTTGAGGAAGACTTTCTATACTTTGAAGAATATTTGTATATTCCAAAAGGACCTACACAACTACGTGTTCTTTAATCTTGCCATGTTTTTCTAGCTGTGGATATCTTTAGATTTAATAAGATCTTAGAACTTATTTCTTAAGATTTTTGGTGGTTTCAAAGGTGGAAGGTTGTGAAAGACTTTGTACTCTCTTGTGACATTTGTTTAAGGTCCAAGAATCCTTGATATCATTTTTTTACGGATTCTTACAACCCTTGCTTGTTCCAAAATGGTTATGGTCTTCTATCTTGATAGATTTCATCACGGATCTATTGCCATCCAATTCATTGGACAACATCCTTGTGGTGGTTGATCGATTCACAAAGATGGCTTATTTCATTCCTTGTAAAAAAACTACGTTTAATGAAGAAACGACAAGGTTCTTTCTTGATAATATATATTAATATCATGGCCTACTGGATGATATTGTATCCAATGAAGGATCCTAATTTACATCTAAATTTTAGAGATGCTTTTTTAAAATATTAAAAATGGGCATTAAACTTTCTTTAGCTTTCCATCTTCAAATTGACGGCCAAATAGAACAAATTAACCAAGTTTTGGAATAGTATTTATAATGCAACATCAACTATTAATAAGATAATTGGATCTTGTATCTACTATTAGCAAAATTTACATATAATTATATTATTCATGCTTCAATTTAACAAATACCATTTTATTCCAATTATAGATATCATCTGAAGCTTGATTTATGGAGTACGCCAAAGAACAACAATCTAGTAGTTGAAGGATTTGCAAAGTATCTAATGCAATACCAAACAATCTTGAAGCTTCAATTACAAGCAGTTTAAGATGCTTACAATACATCTGCAAATAAATTCAAGAATCAACTGCCTACTTTTTATATTAGAGATAAAATATGGCTTTTTTGACAAAACATCAAAACCAAGTGGTTATGCAATAAGTTAGACTATTGAAGACTAGGACCATTTTTTATCCAAAAATAAATTAAACTAATGGCATATTCTTTAGAATTATTATTTTCTATGAAGGTACATCCAATTTTTCATATATATATATATTTTTAGAGGCTTATAGAGAATCACGCATTTTGAGAAGAATACAACAATTGCCACTTAGTATTAAAATTGAAAATCTTTCAAAATACGAGGTAAAAAAGGTGCTAGATTCATGACAAAGGTGGAACAAATTGGAATATTTTGTCCATTGGTATGACTATAATATCAATGAGCGGACAAGGAAACAAGCCAAAAATCTTGCCAATACACCTTAAAAGACACAAAAATTTCATTGACTCTATCTCTACAAATCTAAGTGTGTTTGATGATAATTTCTTAATAAAGATTGGATTTAATAAATATTCATAAGAGAGAGAAAGTTAAATTAAAACCTTCATCAATATATAATCATTTGTTCCAAGATAGATTAGAAAAGTAGAAGCAAGTCAATCACCATGTCCAACCTTCAAATATTGAGAGATTTAGTAGAACAAGATTTAAAAGATTCACTTGCTATGCAAGTTTTAAACAAACTAGTACAGTTTTCACAACCTTCAATTGAGTAAAGTAAAGATGATATATTTTGGTGCCAAATATAACCACAGTTGGAGCCATTAGGAGCAACATCCAACCATACAAGTCTTAATTCCAATACTCGAGCTTTAGTGAAGCTTGAGCTTGGAAAGGTGAATCCTTCTAAGCTTAAAATCTTGTTTGGATAATGTTTTAAAGGCTGTAATGAAAATCAGATCTTTAGATGGGATGTTTCAACAATAGAGGTATTAGCTCAAGGTCATAGGCAATTTCTTAGAGGACCACTAGAACTTATTGCCCAAAAATTTAAAAAAATATATAGCTTCATTAATATAGCGTATTTTCAATTTTTTACGTATGTAAAAAATATTTTGAAGATATGAGCTCTTCTTGGAATTTGTTACTAGAGAAAAGGGTGATATTAGGGACATATACTTTGGAGGTTCAAAGAACCTTTTAGAATATTTTAGAGGTTTCTGAGTTAGTGAAAGTCAATTGAAAAGCTTCATAGTTAGTGAAAGTAGCTTGAAAAGCTTCATAGTTAGTGGAAAGAACTTGAGAAGCTTCTAAGTTGGTAGAAGAAGTTCAAGAAGTTTTTTAATTGATAGAAGCTGTTTGAGAAGTTTTTTAGTTTGATGGAAATATACAAAGGTATATATTGGAGTTAATGCTAAAGAATTCTTCAGTCTTGACAACGCATCTCTTGGAGTTCTAGCTCACCTTTCTTGGTGTTGTTTGTGTATTCATCTAATTAATTCAAGTTCTTGTTGGTTTCTTTTTGAAACCTTGTTCCAATTTAAATCTCTTGCTCTAGTTTAAGTGTCTTGCTACGTATTCTTGTGTTTTTGACAAGATTTGGTTTTTGTTATATAATATTATATAATTTATTGATTGAGCAATCTATCAACCATGTAGAATACTTATTAGAGGTTTTGCCAATAAGAAGTCCGTTACTTCAATGATGATCCAAAGATTGAATCATTTATACTAAAGTTTCCAAGCAAATTTTTTAACAAAAGAAATAAAAAGTTCCAAAAATTTAGAATACATTTGTTCTAAACTAAGGACTTAACAAGGTTAAATAAGATGAATTTGGTTATTTCAATTTTTTTTTTCAACTCAAATGTGTTTTAAAAATGAACATAATTTTTTTTAAAACTTGTACAAAATACGTACTAACAATGCATTACTTAGATTGCAAGATAAGTTATCTATTGCATGACAATATATATATATATATATATATATATATAGTTTAATTTTTTTAGTCTTAATAAAATTCTCTTGTGATTATACTTTTTAAAATATTAGCATCTTCAACATACATAAGAAACACAAATTTTATAACAAAATACTAGCTTTACATATAGAAGTCTTTCAAATGTCACAATAGAGATTAGTAAGAAACTTTATAAAAGTTTAAAAGAGATGAATGACTTGAACAAACAATTAGAAAGAAACAAAACTTAAATATAAAATTAAATATTTTACAAAGAACATACTAATGTAAAAGAGATGCATGTATTTTATATATTGTAGGTGTATTCATTAGATTAATAAAAATAAGAATAGACAATATGTGTTTTAACAAAGAAATTTTATTATGTGCATTTTATCATAATAAAGAACTTTTTTTAAAAATTATGATAAAATAGGCATGAATTTAATCTCTTTAAAAAAAAAAATCTAAAAAACTTTAAAAATTTTAATCAGTCTATAATATATATATATATATATATATATATATACACACACATTTTTTTCCTGCTTCAAAAACTTTTCTGTATCACACCAACATCGCCCCAGCTTCTAAGCGAAACCTACGAAACAAAATTTGCAGACAAAACTATTGCTGAATCCTCCAAAGGAATGGAAGTTACCAATAAAACAGGGACAAGGATGAACCAGGAAACAGGATGAGGCTGACATGAAACGTAGATAGCAATACTAATAATAAGAAATAACAATAGTGATACAAGAAGAAGAAGAGGAAGAAACATAAGAGCTGGTGAAGCTTGTTACCATGCAGAATCAACACCTCGTGTGGACCTCTCCGACAACACCTAGTTGATGCACACAAGCACTAACTGGAACCCACTCACGGCGACTGCGTCGTGGATTCATCGACACAACCAGCATGACATTCTTTGTTACAACTCATGAGCCACTGCAAGTTCCGATTCTCTTTATTGACTCACTCTTCTCTGGTAGAACCTGAACCACCTTCGCTCCTTCGTTCGAACCGCGGTGACAAGCTGTTTTAGGAGATGACGGTCGGATCCTGCAGTGGAACGACATTTCGAGTTCATAGTTTCGATTTGAAGACAGTGCATCGTCGATGTTCCAGTGGGTAGTCGCGGCGTGCGGGAGGTTAATCGTGTGGAAACAGTTGGGACGCGTTCAGAGGGAGCCATGGCTGATAGAACGCCCAGACTGTATCGGTTGCTGAGGAGTTGTCTCCGGTCTCGTAGGTTTGAAGGCCGTAGTAGAAGCCGTCGGGTGTGGCTTCGTAGTTGCAGGGACCAACGACGGAGCACGGAGGTCGAGTGTCGTAGTAGCTACCCTTCCACACCTGGAACTTCTGAGTGAAAGTCTTCCAAAAGAACTCGCAAGTGTAGAGTGTCATACCGAAGATGTTCGGGCTAAAACCCCACGAGTAGTTGCCGCCTGGCGCCACTGGGTACGAGCCCAGGTCCGAGTTCTTGGACTCACAGTGAACCAGAATGGGGTCAAAGCCGGCGTTCAGGATGGCCACCGATGCTCCTGGTGAAGAGTCCGCCTTCGCTACTTGAACAGTCACAACAAGAGTTGCTATCACCGCAACAAGTTTTTGGAACTCATCCCATTGCGCCATGGCTGCGGCCACTTCAAGAATAAGTGATTCTTGCTACAAAAAGCAATGTTGTAGCCGTGGTCATGCGTCGATATTCTGAAAGGGTTCAGCCCAGCCGGAGAGTTTAATAATTGTTACAGATCGTGAGCAGCACAAGAGTTGTGTGAGCGGAAGCAGTCACCATTGTGGCACTGCATGTCAACGTGGCATCTCGGGCATCTTCTTGTATCACCGTCCTGAGACTGCAAATTGTACCGAGTACCTCTGGATAAATGCGACGATGCTCAACCCTCGGCCACTAATTAACCCTGCGAAAAAATTCAAATGATTGATCTTTATAGCGTATCTGCACAAAGCAGCTCCGCATCACGGTTCCACTCAAAGAAGTCTATTAACTGTAAACACAAGCTTGTCATTTCGCAATCACTGCACAAGGATTAACGAAGAACAGCAGACACTTAAAACGATGGTTCGTTAACAAATGAAACGAATCCTGGACTTGACCGACTCGGCGAAACCCCATCACCAAATCTATGGTACAAGTCGCAACGATCAGGTGAGTGCTCCTTGAGCCAGGATAATAGTACAATCATCTCGCCTGCGTCTCTTCATTGCTGCTGATCGGTTCGCCTAGAGTCGCGCATCCCTCGTGAAAAGAAAAAAAACAACTCCCAGATCATTGCAATCAGTGAATCCAAGTGTTGGTTGCGATCATGCAAAAGAGTTGAAGATGAAAGAACTGCAGAGGTGCCATCAGTCGAGATCTAGCTGCGCTAACTCGATTGAATGCTCCAATTCATGGCATGCCATCGTTTGAATTCGAATCTCATGCTCTTCCTCGATCGGACCCATTCGATGTCGAGCCACCTCGCGGCGACGAATTTGTGCTCGGAAACGAGACATCGCGATCTGCCGAAGGCGGCATGACTTCAAAACCCTAATCCTGTTATATTTTACACAGTTTAATTAAAATTATTTGGAATTTGATGTGATGTGAATAATCAATTGAAAAAAATTTGCTTCCACCACTTGTTTAGAGATCATTTCTTACTTTGATAGTTTTTCAATTTGATTGTTTGATATTTTTAGTTGTTTATAATTTTGAGATGGTCTTCAGTACTTCATTAGTTGATAGATTAAGATATTACATAATCAAATCTTGGATTAATTTTTTAAAAAGTTAATAAATAACTTTATTTATAGCTACTATTTTGTCAATTATACTTCCTGTTTGAATTTTGTATTTGTTTTATCATTTATTTTATAATGCACTAAAAAAATAATTATTCTATAACATCTAACAATCAAAGATAGTAAAAGAAAGAATATATATATATATATATATATATACATATGCATTTAAATATAATATAGCCACTAATAGAAAAATTTATAAAAATTTATAAAAATTTATAATATATAAATATTATAAATATATAATTTAAAATAATAAAATTAAAAAACCATACAAAAACATTGTATTTTTATGCTAAAAGCTATTAAAAATCCTAATTAAACACAAATCATTCAATCAGTTTTTTATATGTTGAAAATATACTATAATATTAAAGATATCAAAACATAAAAATGCAACAATGATAATTATAAATTAATTATTATCTATATATATATATATATATATATATATAGTGCATACAATAAGAATGAGATCTACTTGAGGAAATTTATCCAAATTCATCCAATAAAATAGATTTAGCCTTACAAAAAGAACTTTAATGTTTAGAGGTAGAATCAAGTTTATAGTCTCAAATAAATTTTTGTACTAGATAATATACAAATTTTTGATTTTTTAATATTTTTTGTATATTATCTTTTATTATTGATATTAAATTTCAATACTGATATTAAACTTAAGTTTAATTGTGCTGGTATTTAGACAAATTGTTATTTTATCTAATACTATATTTCTTTCTTTGGAGGCCAAAAATAAAGTACAAGAAAGAACATTTTGATTTTTCTTAGAAGTTTTAAAAATGATATATTGTTACAAAATCAAATCAACACTCTGTCATTAAACTCTATTTAGTTTAGTAAAATTTAAGACTCACATGCTCATAAAATAACCTAAATTTTTTTAATTTGTGTATATTATTTTTATTGTATATTGAATCCTTTTAAGTAAATGGCACTATTTTTTAAAATTATCTATTTTTATCAAAATATCTTTTGAATTATGATTTTGTATTTGATTTTTATAGAAAACTGTTTTAATAGAAATATGTGATATAAGAAAGATTGTTATTGTTGCCATGTAATAAAATTTCTAATTCAAGTGAAAAATAATAAAAAAATTATTTTAAAAATACCATTTTTTTTTCTTATCAATCTTATTAAATAAGTTATAATTTTAGAATAATACTTGTTAGAAAATTTGTAAAATTTTGCAAAGTCTAAAAAAAATTGTATACCTTTGATTGATGGTCTCTTCTATGTGATGAATAAATTTAATAAATATTGATGGTCTCTACTATGTGATGAATAAATTTTTATTAAAATGTATAGAAATTATTTTTGTTGATATGATATATTCCATAGATTCAAATAAATTTTGGTAAAAATAATTATTTTCTAATTTTGTATTAATGATTTTTCTTGTATTTCTCTAATATCAAATGTAAATGGCACTTGTGATTTTTATTCTTAAAATATATTAAGAATTTATATAAATAGTTCCATAAAAACTTATCCTAAAATTCTTCCAAAATAATGTTTATTATTCTTCAAAAGATTTTATAGACACTAGTAATTTTATTTAATATATATATATATATATATATATATATATATATATATATTGTTAAATTTTGTCTTCTATTAGTTTTTATTTTTTAATTTTTACAAAGTTTTAAACACTCCTTAAGTTAGTTCTTATTAAAATATATATACATATATATATGTATATATATATATTTCTTTAGTTATTTTAAACGTCCTAAAAGTAATAGTTATAGATATGTATTTCTTATAATTATCTTTCTTAGTCTTTTACAACTAAATATTTGTAGTCAGTTATCTTTTTTCTAGGCAAATAAAATAGACATCCTTGCTAGTAACTTTGAATGTTGCATGGAATTTTTTCTAAGTTTTTATTAATATATTTTTTTAAAACTATCTATTTTGTTGCAACAAGTTATTGATTGTTTCAAACAACTATAATATTTCTAAATATAATTCAATTGCACAATCATATAATTGATGTTGTATCAAAATATTGTCATATAATATAAACAAATCTTTAAAGTTGTTATATTTTATAAGTAATATTATATTAGAATTACATTTCAAAGTACTTAATGGCATAGCATAAACCACAAACATTTTATTTCTTTTAGTTTCTTATCTAAATGCTCTAGCTTTTAATTATTTAGAATACAATCACTTCTAATGGTTATGTTTTTTTGAAAAAAAATTCTTAATGTTGGAGGTTGTCTATAGGTATTAAAAAATACTATTTTACATATACTAAGTTTTTTGGCTTAAAACTATTTCTTTAATAAAATATATTAAAAAGTTTTAAATATTATTTTAATATATATTTTTTAATTTAGTTTTAATCCATATATAAATTGTAAAAGAAGATGCATAAATAAGAGGTAGAAAAATCATAGATTTTGAATATTAAATGATGTTTAGGTAAATGGTTCCTATTATTATTAGATATTGTTAATTTCTATTAGGATATTATTTTTAATTAATGTTATATCTTAAATCTTTAAAAAAAAATTTAAAAAATAATATTAAAAAATATAAATTAAATTATAAAAAAAATATCTCAAATCTTTAAATTTTATCTTTTTTATTAATTATTATACTAATTTTTTAAAACCAATTGTATCAATTTATCTTAAATTCTTGTAATCTTGCATATAATTACTTCTAGTACTAGAAGTTGAAGTTATAATTTAATGTACACTGTCTAAACTACTTATATTATTGTGGTTTAAATAATCAATTATCATATTCAATTACTCAAATAATAAATTTATTTGAAATGTTGATGCTTGGTATAATAAAAATAAAATCTTTTATGTAATCTTTAAGATTGGATCAACATAGATTGGATCAATATCATATACAAGTTGTTAAAATATAATTACACATAAGTAAGCAAAGTTTTTTTTTTCTTGAGTTCCATAATTTTATTTTTGGAATCTTTTTTAAATTACTTCTTCTAAAGATTGATTATAAATGCTTCAAATTTACCAAGAATTGGCTTAGTTAACATCTTCAAAAATAATCTTTCATATCATCAATTTATCCTACATATTAGTCTTAGGCTTATTTATTATTATATAATAAATTTCTAAATAAGAAGCTTTAATATATATGTATATATATATATATATATATATATACTTTTTTTTTTTGGTATATATATTTGGTATATATATATATATATTTTCTAAATATATATACCAAATGAATAGATTATTTAGTATATATATTTGGTATATATATATATATATATATATATATATATTTGACAAATATATATACCAAATGAATAGATTATTTAGTATATATATTTGGTATATATATATATATATATATATATATATATATATATATATTTCTTGACATTAATTCAAAGGTAGATAATCTATAACCTTCAAGATGCAATAGCATCCTTTATAAAATAAATAATCTATTCATTTAAAAAAAATATAAAAAAAATATAAAAAATATAAAAAAATATAGAATTTTAATAGAAATATAAAAATATTGATTATCTATCCAAGATGCAGAAATAAAATAAAATTAAAATTAAAATACTAGAATAGAAATAATATTATATATAAGATTAAAAATAAGAAAATAATTAGATTGCTACAAAACTTGTTTTATCAAGACTAATTGTCTTTTATCATCTTTTACTATTTATAATATAATAACTAGATTCTATAGAAGTTTATATAAGAGGTTCTAAGAGCTATAAAATATCCTAAAATATCACAAAATATCTTGAACAAATATGGATATTTTTTAAAGACTATAAAAACTTCTTAAAAACTCATAAATAATAGAAGATTTTAAGACATTGTAAAACACTTTATAAAGTTGTAAAAGTTTCTAATGATTTGTAAAATTTAGTAAAATAATCTATAAAATCCTAAGAGATTTAAGAATGTTTTAGACGATTCTTGTAATTTTAGTTTCTTGTAAATCTATAACAATTTCAGTATTTTTAGCTATTATGTCTAAATAATGTAGTTTCTAAGATGCTCTAAATTAAAATTAAAATTATTAATATAAATTTAATTAGAAAGAGAAAGTAGTGTTTCTTACAAAAAAAGTACTTTTTTGTATTTCTTTGAAGGATTGTATTAAGTAGTGCCTTTTCTAATCATATCTTTTGCCAAATAAACAACATTTATTCAAAATATAAGTTTATAAAAAAACATGATTTTGTATTTAATTATTAATAAAATTTTAAAATTATTTCAAAGAATAATGAAAGTAATTTTCTTTAATACAGAAGAAATATTAAAAACAAAATAGCTCTTGATAAACCCAACTTGATATTTTTATATATTTTCATATTAAAATTATAAAATCGTGATGTATTACTTCTTTAGAAAACAAAATCTATATAATTTATAAGTTTTTATCTAATTTTATTCACAAAATTGACATTTCCAGCGTGTATGTTTTATGTGAATATAGTTGTAGAATCCACGTGACACAGTTGTACTAAAAATTTGAACTTTTTCTTTGTATTTTTCTCTATACACAGACATGTATGTGTGTGCATATATATATATATATATCCCAAAATCTTTTCAAATAAGGTAAAAAAGGGGACCCGGAGATAGTATTCCAGTACGCATTTGTCCCATTGCCAAGCTTCGGTCTCGGAGGAATTGCCAAATGGCCAACACAATATGAATCCCACCCCAATGCAACTGACATAGAAACCTAGTTAGTTGCAGCTTCCTTCTGTTTACAGCCTGGTACTTGAGACCCTGTGAAGAGTTGATACGTAAGCGCTCACAGAAAGCAAAAGTATTGAGAACAAGGCTCAAGGGCTCAACTAGTGAATGGATTAATGAAAACGTCGCTAACAGACTCTAAATTGAATTACACAGCTAATCCTCACTTCAATCCATGCGGAGTATGATGAAGCAAAGAAGAGAAACAGCCAGGCAACCATTCCAGAAACAAACTGAAGAAGATTATTTGTTCGTGGATTAACAATAAGCAGAATGTCCAGAAACAATGTCCTCATAACCCAGGTAGGTACTCAAGATATGACCGTGCAGCTCACAGCCCTTGTGAACACTATATCTAATATCTTCCTTTCTAGAGCAAGCTGCCGTTGCCTGCCGAACTGGGCACCTGCTACATAATCTTCATGCAAAAAAATGGGTTGGAATTGGTTAGCCTTGCGGGTCTAAGAATTATTCTTGCAATCCCTGAGGTGGGTATCACTATTCGGCATCTCTTCGGAACGCTATGGTAGGGAAGGTCTTCCCCAGGCCGCTGAAGCTCTTGAAATGAATGTTGTCTTTGTTTTTCTCTAAGGAGATGTCCACAATGGACACCCACAGAAGCTCCTTGGCCTTGACTCCGGTCAGTTTCTTTAGCCGCCCCTTCTCCAGATACGCCGTGATCTTGTCACTGTAACTAACCTGCTTGTCGATGCTCTTGAACTTGTGCACAATGGCCTTCTTCTGCGTGATCCACACAAAGCCTGTGTCCTGGTTCCACCCACACTCCACCACATCCTTGAGCGGTAACAAACCATTCGGCAGCTCGAACTGGGTGATCAGCTCCACGGCCTTGTCGAGTGACTCAGGCCCTGTTGCAACTTGGATGGGATCCTCCAGCTTCGTTCCCATCTTGGCCTCTTCTACCTTCGCCATTGAGGTCGCCATGCATGCAAACAACCTTCGATACCTTAACTCGCAGAAACACAGTAACCCGAGACAACCCCTCTCGCACTTAATACAACTGGGTACACAACATCAGAAGACTTTGAACCAGATAAGCCATGCCCCTAAGAGTGTTGATTCAAAACTTTATATGTACTACAATCAATGAATATGTGGTCGAACCAAGATAATGACTAGATTGATTACGACGATGACTTTGCAGGAGAAGTAAGTTATCTGCTGCACACCATGCTTCGTTACACTGAAAAGCTTTCTTTTACTCTTTGAAGGTGGCCGCCCTTGCGTCACGCCTACTTAATGAGGCCCTGGATGAAGCAGTGATGGCAGCACAATCCTTCACAGAAGTTGTTCAATGGGTACGTCCACGTGTCAGTTCTCACACTTGCTCTCTATGAGTTCACATGTACACTGAGAACAGTCCTGAGAACAGTGACCATCATCGAAACAGACGACTAAAGCTGCACAATTGATTGACTCCAGGAGTTTTTTCAAATCTCTCTTTGGTCCAAGATTACAGAGGCAGGTTCATCGGCCTGTTCCTCATGAATGCATTCGCCTTTTCAGGGTGAGCGTGGCCATTACTCCCTTACTGCATTTCTCACGGAGTTAGTGCTGCACTAACGCGGCTTTCTGAATCCACACAGTGATAGATCAAAGCTCACCGTCTTGATCAACAACAAACAAAAAAAAACTGAAACGCATTGACAGTGGGTGATTGTTGAAGACTGGAAGACAAGCCAACCACCACAGTAGTGTTGGAATGTTCACTGCAATTAACAGGACATACACCAAAGAAAGAAAAACAAGTAAAGAAAACTGAACCCATACCTCCAAAGGTTCAATGAACGAGCTGGTGCAGCAGCAACAGCAACAACAGCAAGCATTACTTACAGAAGCTCCGCAGCGCTGACATGGGGCACCATGATGAAGTAGGTGGGAAGGGCAAATCATTGTACAGAATCTCCGTTCTTGGCACAGCGTGATCGATATCCCGGCGCTTGAATGAATACCTGTGCTTGCCAACAACTGGTGACCTGAAGCATCAAGGCCTCGTAATTTCTCTGACACGCACCGTGAGGCGGTCCCAGCCTCCCTCCCTCTGACACCCCCCCCCCTTCATTCTCCCCACTCCCTTCCTCCTTTTCATTTACTCACCCCCTTCTCTCTCTTCTCTTGCTTGTCACAGGAATCCGTGATGGTGGTTCACGACACTGACCAGCATCAGGCAGTGCATCGATAAACAATTCGAGTGTCAACAATGTGTATTTATTAGTAGGGGAGACTGTGATAAGTTGCAACTTTCTAACCTTTTTATACAAGAACAAAAACAAAACTAAAAGGTCCAAACTACACCACAAGACATATAATGTCTAGAGTGAGGAGCCCCTATATATATATATATATTAGGAATTAAGAAGCTTTTAGAACTTTTTAGAACTATTAAGAATCTTCTAGAATCTTTTGTAGATGGATGTTTGTGACATCATCTCTTCCTTTAGTTCCAAGTTCTTTCAAGAGTAATAAAGTCAATATAATTTAAAGACAAAGAAAATCAAAGATGTATCTCATAGTCAACATACTCCAGTTGTCTTTCTTGAGTTAAAAGTCTCAATAGTCTTTGTAACCAATAATAATGACCAACACATTTTAATTGGAACCAAGCTTGTACTTTTGTGTCTTCATTGCAGAAACATCCTTCAAATATAGCTTTTAGACAATCTTCATGGATAAATTCAATTTCAATGACAATTACCACTAATTGACTATTAGGTACTATTTGACACCTTTGTAGTTCAAGTAGTTTTTTTTTTTTGGAATTGACAATAAAAATTACTTAGTTGAGATGGCCTAACTTATAATGTATTATCTTCTTGGCTATCCATAGTTGATATATTAAATAAAAGTAAATTATAAATTCATAGATATTAGTAATTTTAAATAATAAGCAATAGGATTAATTTATTTTTAAATAATAAGCAATAGGATTAATTTATTTTTAAATAAAAAATAGTCCTAACCTTTAATAGTCTAATTTGTTGCAAAGTCAATTGATTTTATTATTGCATGAAAGGAGCTATATTTTTTCATCCACATTAAAGACATGTTCTTTTTAAAGCCTATTTGTTGTTATCTTATATTATTCTTGAATATTTTTCAATTGAAATTTCATAGTTAAATGTAGTTCTATCAATTGAATAGCAAATTTTTCAACTATTCGATTGTTGGATTTAGAAGGTGATAATATATCCAACTTTGAATAAAATCTATAATTGACATAGAAAGGCATTTATTGAATAAAAGCATAAATGATCTTATTGTAAGAAAATTAGACAAGTGACAAGTAGGAAGTCTTGTTGATAGTTGATAGTTGATAATATATTTTAAATATTGCTACAAAATCTAATTGACTCGCTTTGTTTACTATCATTTTATAAGTAGAATGCTGAAGATAACTTAATATCTATTTGAAGGATTTCAAAAAGTAATTTTTAATATTTAGATACAAATTGTAGTTTTAGATTTGATATAATATCATCTAGCAATATATGATATCAATAGGTATTATCAATAAAGAGTTTGGCTATTTTCTCACCTATAATTATTTTTTTGTAAGAAATAAAATGTACCATCTTAATAAATTGATTGGAAATTATAAATATGGTATCAAATAAATTAGATGGTAGAAGATCCATAATAAAGTCTATAGAAACAAAAGATCAAGATTGTCTTGGAATAGGTAGTAGTTGAAGAAGTTCATATGGACAATGTCAAGGATTTTTTTTATTTAAAACATATGCCAAACAAAAATACAAATTCCTTGATAGTCTTTTATATTTGAGACTATAAAAAATCTTGTGAAAGTAGTTCTAACATCTTATTCAATCCAAAATATCCAACAATAAGAAAGTGATGGCGTGCTTACAAAATACAAAGGCATGTTGATCTTTTTGGAATACATAAATATCTTTAAAATAAAAGAGGTAGACTTCAAACTTAAATTTGCTAAGATCATCTTAAATATTATTAGTATATTATTTAAGATCAAGAACCTATAGCTATTATTGTATAAATTTGATCAAAAAGTAAAGAATCTACTGAAATTGACATAGTCATTGTTCAAAAATAAACTTGCTTAAGTTTTAAGAGTGTTGTCTATTATTGTATTATAACATTGCTATAAGGTGAAAAAAAAAAGAAAAAAAAGAAAAAAAAAAGACAAATATTATAGAGCAGCTTAATTAAAGATTTAGTAACAAAATTATTTTAAAAAATATAGATAAAAGATAGGAAGGTAATAAAAATATTTAGTATTAATATTATTTTTTTTATTAAAAAAAACTTCTATTTATTTTATAGGGATATAAACAAAATAAAATAAGATAGATTAATAAAAATAAAGAAGATATCTTTATAAGATATCCAAAGAAGGCTGATTGTGAACATGAGTTGAAAGAAGACCTCAAGATACAAAATCATATGCCTATGGTAGATGGGAGGTTCTTTTGTTGATCAAAGAATGGAGTTGGAAAGCAAACTTAATGAGATTTTTTTAAGTATTAGTTTCAAGGTTTTTGAGTTTATAATGACTTTGAGAGAACTATGTAAACTAAAGATTCTATTCAAATAACTCTGATTGTTGAAAAATAAAATAGGTTCACATTTTAGAAAATTTTATAAATTTTGTAATAGATTTATAAGTGAAAATTTGTGAATATGTGAATATAATTGTATTTAATGTCTATTTTAAATTTTAGCTTAATCAAATAGTTAGATCAAAGGTTATTAGAATTTAAGTAGGCTAAGATCTTAAAAATTAGATTTTAAAGGTTAGTGAGGGTTTTTATAATTTTAAGGAATCTGCTAATTAAATTAGAATGGTTATTTTTGAGCTAATAGTTGACTTAGTTCTCAATATTTTTATAAAGTTTTAAAAAATATGAATAGTGCAAAAAAGAACTATTGACGCTAGAAGATTGATATTAAGATTGGAAAAGGAGGATAGCCAACATCTAAGCTTTTTCTCCCAACATTTAAGTTCAAATCTCTTCAAATTTTGTATACTTGTTTTTTACTCACAGATCAAACAATGTACAAATTTTAAATGAAGATCAATAATTAATTTAATAATTATTGAGATTTTAAATCTATTATAAAATTTGATTAGGATTTGATTAGGATTTGATTAGGATTTATTCAAAATTTGGTTAAAGTTCAATTATGATTAATTTGAGATTTATTTAAATTTGGCTAAGATTTGATTAGAATTTTTTAAAGATTTTTTTATGATATTTTTTTATAATTTTTTTTATGATTTCTTTAAAATTCTTTATAATTTTTTTGAGGTTTTTTTATGATTTTTTTAAGGATTCTTCAAAATTTTAAAAGATTTCTTTGATATTTATTTAAGATTTTTTTAGGATTTTTTTATGACTCTTTTAGGATTTCTTTAAGATTGCTTTAGGATTTAATTAGGATTGTTAAAGATTCAATTAGAAATTATTTAGGGTTTTATTAGGATTATTAGGTTCTTGATTAATTGCACAATATAAATTTATCTTCTATAGCCAAGTTCTTGGTATATTTTTAAATAAGACAACATATAATACAATGTTATTGTCGTATTATGTGAAATATGGTCTAAGAATGCATTAGACATTTGATTATAAAAGGATTTCAACTTATATTGAAGCTTCTCTTGTAATCAAAAAAATATATAAAAAGTATTTAGAAACATCCATCTTAATAATTGTGACCTTTTTAAAATCTTCAACTCAATCAATTTTTATTAATCAATTAATCAATATCCTTAGATGGCCTTACTTATATTTTAAATTCATTTGCATGTCTTTTACTCATCTCTAAGATAATTGAGTGTGTTTCAAGCTCATTGATATGGACTCTATTAATACTTTTTAAGCTACTACCAACCTTAATCACTTACTAATTGAGAGAAATATTAAAAATTTTGCTTGGAGGTCAAGCAACATTCCTTTTCCAGCCTTAATGTTGAGATCCTAGTTATAATACCTCTTTTATGAATTGTCAATTTTCTTTCAAATTTTGTGTAGTTGTTGGTATTCATGTCAACTTCTAGTATACTAATTTTCACTTTAATCCAAAAAGCAGACTATTACAAATCTTAGAAATCATTATTGCTTCTCAAATCTTCAATTTCAAATATCCTAATTCACTTGAATTTTAATAACTTTTAATCTAATCATTTAATTGAGTCTAAATTTACAACACACATAGTATAATTATTTTTAGAAATCCACAAAATTTTACCTATAAATTATCTACAAAATTCAAATAAGTTTTCAAAATGTAAATCTACTTTATTTTTCTAAAACTAGAATCATCCAAATAAAACCTTGGCTTCATATATCCCTCAAAAAATCATTACAAATTCAATATCTTCTAAATTAAATCTTATAAAAATATCTTCAAGTATATTTTCTAATTCCACTCTTTTACTAAACAAAAAACTCTCTGTTTATTGTAGATGCATGGTTTTATATCTTAGCATTTGGTTTTGATCCTAGTTCACAATTGGTCCTCTTTAGATATCAATTAAAATATTTTTTGCTTAATTTTTGCTAAAATCTATTATTTACTTTCATCTAAAGATGCTTATGGTATTATTTTTATTAATCTATCTTTTTTTTGTCTTATTTATGATCCTACAAAGTAAATAAAATGCTTCTTAATAAAAAAGACAATATAGACACTATTTTTTTATTTTTTCCTATCTTTTACTTATAATTACTATTAAATCTTTAATTAAATTTTTATATAATATAGGTCTTTTTTTTCTCTTTTATCTAATAGTTGTATTATAATATAATACTATTATTGGTTGTATATTATTTTTCCTTCTTTTGGCAGAAGGTATGAACACTTAGATATAATATCTAATAATCCTTATTATTTTTTAAGTTGATATGCAATGTTGAAATTAAAACAAAATAAAGACATATTTCAATAGATCTAGTATCAATTTAAAACATAAATTGATATAAAATACTCAAGGTTTTTGTGATCTATATAAACAATTATTAGATGTAAAGTGCCTTTAAGCAAATGGCTCTATTTTTGAAAAGAGTCTACAATAGTAAGAAGTTCTTTGTTATAGATTTTATAATTAATTTCTGTAGTTGAAAATTTCATGGAGTGAAATACAACTAGATGAAGTCTCCTTTCCTTCCTTGGTTGTGACATGCTTATTCCTAGAACAAAGTTTGAAATATTGATTTCTATAAAAAAATAGTTTAACAAAATTTGGATGAATTAAGATGGATGATATAGTGAAGGTTGTTTTTAAGCTTTAGAAAGGTCTTTCTGCTTCTTAACTCTATTCAAGTTTATCTTTGTATATTAGCTGTATAAATAGAATTACAATTTAAAAATAATTCTTGATAAAAATCTTATAGGAATTTATAAATTGAAGAAAATATTTAATATTATATATCAATTTTAAAATTGTTCAATTATTAATGGCCTTGATTTTTTTTAGCTCTATTAATAAATCTTTATTGGAAATAGTATAAGTAAAAAATTCTACCTATGATTTATGATATATGTATTCTTTTAACTTAGCATATAATCCAATATCTTAAAGTTTTTATAAGACAAGACAAACATGTTGTTTATATTCTTTTGGTGTTTTTGAATAAATCAAGATATTGTCCAAATAACAAATAATAAAATTATTAAGAAATTCACAAAATATATTGTTCATCAAATACTAAAAGATTGTTAGAATATTTGTAAGTCTAAATGGTATGATATTTTATTTGAAAAATATCCATGTCTTATTTAAAATATAATCTTTCATTTTTATTTTTTTTTGTAATGAGTACCAAATTGTAGGCTCTTCAAAGATCTATTTTTGTATAAATCTTTGATTATTCTAATTGATTGAGAAGTCTAAATATTAATGATTATAGATTAAAAAAATTTTATTGTCACCTTATTGAGGCCAAAGTAGTTGATACACATTTATAAGGATTCGTCCTTCTTCTTGACAAAAAATATTAAAGTACCAGCAAGAAACTTTGAATGTTGTATAAAGCTCTTTTTTAAATTTTTATTGATGTATCCTTTCAATATAGTAAGTTTATTTTATAATAAATTATATATAAGACCAAATGGTGGTTGCACCCCATTTTGAAGATCAATAATACAATCATATGGATGATGCTCTAGTAAGGTGTTTGCATTTTTTTTTCAAATACATCTTAAAAATCCTTATAATATTTTAAAATGATTGTCAATATAGTCAATACTTCAAATATTGGATTTGCATAAATAATAAAAAAGAATGTTCTTTTGCCACCTTTATAAATACTCTTACTTAAATAAATAAAGATTTTACAACTTTAGACTTATAAAATTCATAAGATCTTATAATAGATTTTGTGCAAATATGCTCTATTATATGAAATATTATTTTAAAAAATATCCAATCTATATGTGGATTATACCTTTCAAGTCAAGAAAGTTCTAATATAATTAGATTAAATAAATACTTGATGATATTAAATATGATTTGGCTATTATAATTTGTTATTATTATTTCTAATATTTTTTTTATAAATAACATATCTAAATGATAATAGCTAATTATCTATAACTTCTAAATAGATAGATTTAGATTTTTTAATTATAAAAATTTTATAATTTTTTAAAAATTCTTTATCAATAAAATAAAAAAAGACTTTTGAGTCTAATAAAGCAAAGATTTTGAATTTTTGAGAGCTTAAATAAATTGGTATGATAAAGCAACAAGAAAGATTGATAGATAATATAGGATTTGTTTTGTCTTAAGAAATAGAAGAGTCCAACTATACAATCTCTATTATCATTGGACACCTTCATTTTTTGATAATGTATTTATTAATATGGCTATACTTCTCATTTAATGGATATGTTGGCATTTCTTAGGACAATTTTTAATCTTGTCACTAATCTTTTCACAATATAAGTACAAACCTTGGTTCTTTTATTGTTTCTTTTTTTGTTCAAAAAGATATTTAAAACAAATTATATAAATTTATATATTTTCTATCTCCAAATGATTGTTAGAATTAAATGATGTAGGAGTTAGCAAGTAATTGATGTATAGGTGTGGTGTATCTAAAGAGCGTTTGTTTTGTCAATATTAATATAACTAATTATCATATCTCACAGCTTGACTAATTTATTCATTAAGAATTTGAAGATTAGATATAAATAATGGTAGATCCTTTACATTGTCTTGTAATCTCCAATAAAATTGATTTATCAATGCGTCTTCATTCCAATTAATATCACATGCTAATTATTAAAATTTTAAAGTATAAATAAATATAAAATATATTACATATAAAAGATTTAAATTTCATGTTGAAGGACTTAGATTTAGCAACACTTGCAAAAATATTTGGCAAATATGATAAGATTTGTTTTTGCAAATATTGCTAAAAATGTTTCAAAATTATGTAATATAGAAAAATTCTTCTCAAATAATATAACAAATTAAGATAAAGCTTGATCTAAGAGCAAGGTTCTAATTTAACCAATATAAGATGCTTTCATGAAATACTACTAAGATTGGAGTAAAAAAATAAGTTATACTTGATTTATAAAGTCACAAAATCTAACCAATTCAACCAAAAAATTGCTCAAAATCTTTAAAAAAAATCCTCATTGATCTTCAAAATCCAATTTTTGAGATCCTAGTTCACTTAAATTTTAATAACCTTTGATCTAACTGTCTACTTTAGCTAAAAATCATAATAAATATTTAATACAATTATATTTATAAATTCACAAATTTTTACTTATAGATTTGTTATAAAATTATAACTATAATTTATAAAATAAATATATACTAATATTATTATTAATTACTAATACTACTATTTTTAGAAATATTATGACTTAATAAGTAATTAATTATCTTATGTGAACTATATAAAGACTTTAAAAGTTTTTTTGAATAATTTTTTAGACTTTTTTATTATTATTTGGTCTTTATGATTTAAATTAAAATCTATTTTATATCCATATATAAATATAATTTATTTCATATAAATATAAATATATATATATAATAAAATATATTAATATATAATAAAACTATTATTAATTAAATCATATTCTTCTTATAGATACTCAATAATTTTAAAAAATATATTTATATATAAATTTAGCTATATTCTTCTTTAATATAATTTCTTAAATCTACTATTTTTTATAAGATATAATTAATAGTTATTATTTATCACCTACTATTAAGAACATACACTTCAGAAGTTTACAAAATCTTTTAGAATATTTTAAAGATTTACGAGCTAATGGAAGTCGCTTGAGAAGCTTCTTAATTGATGGAAGTAGCTCTAGAAGCTTTGTAGTTTATAGAAAGAGCTCAAGAAGCTTCCAAGTTGGTAGATAGAGGCCAAAAAGCTTCTTAATTTGATAGAAGCCACTTAAGAAGCTTTTTAGATAAGAGTATATATTAGAGTCGAGGCTGAAAAATTCTTTAATCTTGACAATGCCTTTAGAGTTCTACCTCACCTTTCTTGGTATTATTTGTGTACTCATCTAGATAATTCAATTTCTTATTGGTTTCTTCTTGAAACATCTTTCTGGTTCAAGTCTCTTCTTTTATATTCTTATATCTTTAATAGTTTGTTGAGACTAACCTCATCTTAAATATCAGAGTTAGATCTTTTTTTGTTAAAGAATGGATTATCTTCTTTTTGAAGGTATACTAGCACTTTAGAGGTTGCAGATTATCTTCTTCTAAATTGACATTTCTTTCATCATAATATTAGACTTTTATCTCTCTTGTGAAAGAATGGATCACTCTTCTTTTTGAAGGTCTTAAAATATTTTAGAGGTTGTAGATTATCCTCTTCTAAACTGATATTATCTTCTTATAGATTCATTTTTTTTCTTAAAATAGCTAGAGATTAAGATATTAATATAATCAAATCTTTTGAATCCAAATTAGATGCTGTCAAAAATACAATAATATAGAATAAAAAACTTAAACTATAAAAGGTTTCAAGAAGAAATTGACAAGAACTTGAATTATCTAGATAAGTACATACCTTCAAAAATCTATTAAATAAAAGAAGCTCATATCTTCAAAAATCTTTTTATATATATAAAAAATCAAAAATATATTGTATCAATAAAACTATATATTTTATTCTCTATTCTTAGGCAATAGATTCTACTAGTCTTCAAAAAAATTGCGTATGGCCTTAAACTAGTACCTCCATTCTTAAAACATTCCATCCAAAGATCTGATCTTCATTACAGCTTTCAAAACATCCTCCAAACAAGATCTTAGGCTTAAGAAGATTCATCTTTTGAAGCTTAAGTAATATCACTAAAATTTGAGTATTGAAATCAAAACTTGTATAATTAGGTATTGCTCTTAATGGATCCAATTGTAATAGTAGTTGGCGCTGTAATGTATCATCTTCACTTTGCTCAATTGAAGGCTGTGAAAATTGCATTAATTCATTTAAAGCTTGTATAGCAAGTAAATCTTGTAAATCTTGTTCTTTCAATGCTTATAGATTTGACACGGTGTTGTGTTGTGATTTGGCTACTATATGAAAAAATTACACATGTATATTTAATGTACAATTTACTACATAGCTAAATGAAAGCCATATCATTAGACTTTTATTGGTTATAAGATGTGATTAGGTTGCTAGTTTAAAAAGAATCTATTAAAAAGATTATTATTAAGATTTATACGACCTTATTTTCTTTTTAGTAGTGACTTTTGAGGTTGATTTTATATTGATAGTAACTTTTGTATATCTTAAGTCACCTTTGTTAAACATTGGTGATTCTTAAAATCTTAGTTTACTTCTTTTATTTGGTGCTTAAAGCACAAAGTATGTAAATCTTATAAGAAGAAGGGTTAGAAAAGGATTTTTAGTGTAAAAAGGGTAGTTTGGCCATCTATGTGGATGAAAAGAGGTGGATGATAGAAATCTCTATTCTAATTGGCCAAAAATTATGTCCAATGGGCTTCAAGGAGGCTGCCTGAGGGTTTATTAGGAGTTAGGGTTTATTTTTTAAGAGGAGTTGAACATCAAAGGCTAAGATCATAAGATTTAAGTTTTTGAATCTGGTTTAGGTGCAAATTTTGTGTGATTTGCACTTTTTATGAAGAAGTTATAGGCGCTCAAAGTTAAGGTGTTGATTTTAGACCTATTGTCACTCTTTTGAGTATAACTCGCGCATACAGAGAGCAATCAAGGATCAGCAATTAGGATTAAAAAGAACACTTTCACAGCTATACTTTTCACATACAGTTTGATAAAATCCAAGCTAGGGTGAAGGAGATATTGGGAGTTGAAGTCAAAGCTTATAGACTTAAGAGCAGTAAGTGACCTGCTTACATAGTGGTTACATTTTGAGCTACATCTTATGCAATTTGATAGATTTTTGGCTCAAAATTTTCAGGAGTGTATATGTTTATGTCACAAGACTATGTAAAAAATTTTTGTGGCATTAAAGTTTTGGATTTGTGAGATATAAGGAAAATAGTGCTCAGGTATCTCTGAGCTAGGGTTTTAAGTGCCTGCTAGGGATTTTGAGATATTGGACAATTGAAAACGAATTTATGGTTGATTCTTTCTTGTGGTGAAATTTAAGAGGATTTTCTACACTTTGAATTAAATTTTCTTGAAATTGAATAATTGGATCAAGAGTTATTGGACTCTAAAATTCAGCAAGAAATAAATCTTTGCGAGTGAATAAAATTTTGAAGGATTTTTGTGGAAATTTGAACCCTTTTTGTACAAACTTACTTGAATACAAGAGGATATATATATATATATATATATATATATATATATATAACTTCTCTTTTGTAAGATTTTTGTGTTATTTGTCCTTTTCATTAAGGACAAATTACTTGTTGGATTTTTGCCATCAAGTTTCAAATAAACTCTCCACAACCAGGTATCCAGTGTATTCTCAGATAGAAGACCACGTCATACGACAATGGCAACTAACTTGCTTCTACAACTTTATTCTATCTTAGAATAAATGACTACATAGTGATGAAGGCTTTGATTTAAATCTCTCTCTCTTATAAATATTCTTCAGATGCAATCTTTATTAAGAAATTACTATCAAATACATTTGGATTTGTGGAGATAGAATTAATGAAATTCTTGTATTTTTTAAGGCTCATTGATGAAATTTTCAGCTGATTTTTATATACATTCATTAATACCATAGATGCACCAATAAACAAGATATTTCAATTTGTCCCACCTTTGCTCTGAATCAAGTATCTTTTTGACCTTGTATTTTTTATGATCTTTGATTTCAATACTAGATGGCAATTATTGTACTCTTTCCAAAACATATGACTTTCTATAAGATTCTAAAAGAAAGACATATAAAATTAGATGTACATTTATAAAAGATGGTAGTCCAAGCAATATGCCACTAGATTAATTTGCTTCTAGATGGAAAATGTTCATAACTTCTGATAGTCCAAATTATTGCATGGCAGCTCAATTTTGATGTTTTATCAAAGAAGCCATATTTTATCTCTAATATAAAAAATAAGCAATTGATTCTTGAATTTATTTATAAATACTTTGTAAGCATCTTGAGTTGCTTACAATTGAAACTTCAAGTTTGTTTGGTGTTGCAATAGATGCTTTGTAAACCCTTCGACTGTTGGATTGTTATTTTTTGGTGTATTCCATAGATCAAGCTTCAAGTGGTATTCATAGTTGGAATAAAATGGTGTTTGTTAAATTGAAATATGAATAATATTAATATATATAAACTCTACTAATAATAGAAATGAGATCCAATTATCTTATATATAATTGATATTATATTATAAATATTATTCCAAAATTTGATTTATTTGTTCTATTTGGCCGTCACTCTAAGAATAAAAAGCCAAAAAAAATTAATGTCTATCTTCAATATTTCAAAAAGGCATCTTCAAAACTTAGATACAAACTATGGTCCTTGATTGAATATGATATCATCCAATAGGCCATGATATTAATATATATTATCAAAAAGAGCCTTGTCATTTCTTTATTAAAAGTAATCTTTTTATAAAGAATAAAATAAGTTATCTTAAATCAATCAACTACCATAAAGATGCTATCTAATAAATTGGATGGTAGTAGATCTATAATAAAATCCATTAAGATAAAAGACCATGACCATTTTGAAATAGACAAAGGCTATAAAAGTCCATAAGAGTAATCTCAAGGATTCTTGGATCTTGAATAAATGTCACAAGAGAGCACAAAATCCTGCACAACCTTTTATATTTGACGCCATTAGAAATCTTAAGAAATAAGTTTTAATGTCTTATTAAATCCATAGTGACTTGCAGGTAGGAAGTCATGGCAAGATTGTAAAACACGTAGTTGTGTTGGTCCTTCTAAAATATACAAACATTCTTTAAAATATAGAAGGACTTTCTCAAGCTTGAATTTGTCAATATTTTCATTGAGGCTATGCTTGATATCAAGAGCCAAAGTATCATTAGTGGTTGCAACATGTATCTTAAAAAAACTAAAATTAATAGAAGCCGATGTAATAGTGGTCTAAAGACAAAATTGCCTCGGCTTCAATAAAGTTGCATATTATTGATCAAATGTTGTCTTTCATGTCCTTGGTATAAGATATGGTGTTTTTGATAAAGCATCAAATAATCCTTGTTGCTTCTCAAATCGATAAATGATAATAAAATTAAATCAAAATAATTATATATTCCATTGAGTTTGACAATGATTAAGAATCCCAGCTCATATAAAGTATTCTAAGTTCTTATGATCTATGTATACAATCATAAGACATATTGTTTCTTTGAAAAAATAATATCATTTTTAAAAAAAATCCACAACAGTAAGAAATTCTTTATTATAGATTTTATAATTAATTTTAATAATAAAAAACTTTTGAAAATAAAATATAATAGGATAGAATTTATTATCTATATCTATTTGTAAAAGTATGGCCTCTAAAGTAAAATTCAAAGCATCGGTCTCCATATAAAATACTTTTGTAAAATTTGGATGCACCAAGATTAGAGCTGTAGTGAATGTTATCTTAAGGTCTTGGAATGCCTTCTTTACTTGAGGCCTCTATTTCAACTTATCTTTGCATGTCAATTGAGTAAAATGGGCGGTAATTTGAAAATAATTTTTAATAAACATTTGATAGAAGTTAGCAAATTCAAGAAAGCATTATACATCTTTTATAATCTTTAGAATGGCCCATTGTATAATTGCCTCCACCTTCTTAGGATCCATCATCAAATCCTCAATAGATATGATGTATTTCAAAAATCTAATCTTTGATTAATGAAATACATATTTTTCTAGCTTGACATACAAACCTATATGTCATAGCTTTTGTAATACTAACTTTATATATTCCTTGTATTTTTCTAAATTTTTTAAACAAATCAAGATATCACTAAGATAGATTATTATAAACTTGTCTAGATGCTCTTGAAAGATGTCATTTATTAAATGTTGAAAGATAGCAAATATATTTATTAATTTAAAAGGCATAACATTATATTCAAAATATCCATACCTTGTTTGAAATGTGATCTTCTATTTCTTGCCTTCTTTGTTTTGTACTAAATTATATCTTCTATGAAGATCTATCTTAATATAGATTTCCACTTAGTTGAGTTGTTTCAAAAGTCTTGAAATAAATAGTAGTAGATAACAATCTTTCACCATTATCTTATACAATCCTTGATAATCAACACACATATATAAAGAACCATCTTTTTTCTTCATAAAGAATATAGATGCACCTGCTAGAGACTTTAAATACTTGATAAAGTTCTTTGCAAGGTTTTTATCAATATAATCTTTCAATTCTAAAAGCTTGTTTTGAAAAAGGTTATAAATTGGGCCAAAAAAAGGTTATATTCTTTTATAAAGATCTATGATACAATCATATGGTTGGTGCTTTAATAATATATTAATATATTTTTTTAAAAAATATGTCTTAAAATTTGCTATACTATTTTAAAATACTTGTTAATCAAGTTATATCGTTTTAGTTGAAGTCACATAAATAACAAATGGTGTATCTTTTTTGGCCAATCTTATAAAGACCTTTGCTCCAATAAATAAAGGCTTACCAATTCATGACTTTTTATAAAGTTTTCTTATAAGGATTTCTATTAAAAATATCATTCTTTGTGACTTCCAATCTATAGATGGATTATGCTTTTCCAACAAATAAAATTCAAGAATAAAAAGATTTGAAAAAGTCCTAATAACATTAAATACAATCTGGCTACTATATTCTTTAAATGACACTTTTATAGGTATTATTTTATGGATAATACTACCAAAGGATAAAGGTTGTCCATCTATTATTTTTATATGAATATGTTTGGAATTCTATACTATAAGAATTTTATGAAGCTTAACAAATGCCTCATCTAAGAAATTATCTAATGCTCTTAAATCTAATAAGCAATTGCTTGAAGCTTTTAAGGGCCAAAATATAAAGAATTTGTAAAGCAACAAGTAAGTTGAGTAAAAAGAGAGGAACCTAAATAATTTTGCAATATTGAATTGTCTAACAATATAATTTTTATTGTGGCTGAACATCTTTGTTTTCTTGAATAATTGCATTTTTGATTTTGGTGATGTATTGACTTTGTTTCTCTGGGCAATTGTGAGGCTTATGGCCTTCTTAGCCACAATACAAATATAAACCTTCTTCCATCTGACGCTTCTTTTTTTGTGGACTAAAAGATTTAAAATGTACCATATCAAGCTACATATCTTTTATTTTTGAATGTGAATTCAAACTACTTGCCAATATATTAGAAGTGTGTTAAATTGTGTGTTATCTGATTGAGGCCCATGAATATTAATCTTGATGATATTAAAATAATTGATTATCATATTTCATAGCTTGGCTAATGGCTTCATTAAGTGATCATAGATCCAAAAGAGATAATAACAAATTATTTACATTATTTTTTAATGTCTAATAAAATTGACTCATAAAAGCTTCTTTATCTCAATTGATGTCGCATACTAGTTGCCTAAAATTGGATACATAGATTGATGCAGAGCATGTCTTTTGTTGCAATGCTTGGATCTTAGCTATTGTTCAATAAGCCTTGTTATATTTTCCAAATGCTTCTATAAATACTTCCATAAAAACTTCAAAGTTATTTGGAATTGGTGATTTCTTTTCAAATAAGAGAACAAACCATAATAATGCTTGTTTTATAAGTAAGGTATCAACCAATCCAACCCTTGATTCTTTTATCGAATAAGTATCAAATTGTAGAATCATTATCAATCAAATTTGATTGATAAATCCTTGGAACTTCAAATATGTACCATCATATTTTTCCAAAAGATTAACTTGAGGCTCTTTATATTATTAAATAGGTAGATTTCTTTGGCGCAAAATAAGTAGTATTATATCTTCAAGCATAGAAGTTGGAGGTAGATACAATCTAAGTTGTAGTACTTCTGATATTGGGTTGTTATGAAGTTTTGTAGCAATTCTTTCAATCTTTGTAGTCTAAGCAAATAAAGTAGTAAGAGCACTTATGATGGTATCTAACTTGGACTAAAAAGATTCGGTCATACCAATGTCTTGACTTCTAGCCATTTTAAAAGAAAAGATAAATGAATCTATAAAAAGATAATATCAGTTTAAAAGAAAGTAATTTGTAATCTCTAAAAGATTGATATATCTTTAAAAAAAAAAAAATCTACTTTCTAATAAGAAGAATTCAATTCTAATATTAAAAATGAAGGCAATCTTGACAAATTATCAAAGATACGAGAATACAAAATAAGAGACTTGAACTAAAAAAGGTTTTATGAAGAAACCAATAAGAACTTGAATTATTTAGATAATTATATGAATAATACTAAGAAAGATGAGTTAGAATTCAAAAAGATGTATTGTTGAGACTGAAAATTTCTTTAGCCTTCATTCTAATATATATTCTTATCTAAAAAGCTTCTTGAGTAGTTTCTATCAAATTAGGAAGCTTTTCAAATTCTTTCTATCAACTTGGAAGCTTTTTAAGCTTCTTCCACTAACTATGAGGCTTCTTGAGTTACTTTTACCAACTAAGAAGCTTTTCAACTGACTTTCACTAACTAAAAAATCTCTAAATTGTTCTATAAGGTTTTATAAAATTTTGAAATATATATTCCTAATAATGCTATCATAAGTGCTCTTACTACTTTATTTGTTAAGACTACCAAAATTGAAGAAGTTATTATAAAACTTAATAACAACGCAATATCTAGAGTACCACAATCTAGACTACACCTACCTCCAATTTTGTGCTTGAGGATGTAATACTACCTATATTACATCAAAGAAATTCACTAATTTAATAATATAAAGAACCTCAAGTTAGTCTTCTGGAGAAATATGATAATATATGTTTGAAATTTTAAAGGTTTTTTTAATCAAATTTTATTGATAATAATTTTATAATCTAATACTTATTCAATAGAAGAATCAAGGGTTGAATTGGTTAGCACCTTGCTTATGAGGCAAATATTATCATGGTTTGTTCTCTTGTTTGAAAAGAGATTATTAATTTTAAGCAACTTTGAAGCTTTCATAGAAGCAATTGCGGAAGCATTTGGAGAACATGATAAGGCTTCTTGGACAATAGTCAAGATCCGAGCATTGTGATAAGAGGTACATTTTACATCAATCTATATATCCAATTTTAGGCAACTAATGTGTAATATCACTTGACATGAAGAAGTCTTAATGAATCATTTCTATTGGTAATTAAAAGATAATGCAAAGGATTTATTATTATCGCTTTCAAATCCACAATCATTCAATAAAATCATCAACCAAGTTGTAAAATATGATAATCAATTATTTCAATATTATCAAGATTAATATTCATAAGTTTTTATAAGACAATATATAATTTGATACACTCTTGCTATATTAGCAATCAATCTAAATTCATATTCAAAAGTAAAAGATATCCAGCTTGATACATTATGTTTTAAACCTCTTAATCCTATGAGAATAAAATTCATCCATCAATCCAAATTATAAAATGGCCTCACTTAAGAGTTGCTTGTAATTGGTGGTATGAAATGAAGGGAGCAAATAGCAAGAACAAAAAGAAGAATAATACAAAACAAGTGAAATAAATGGTAACAAGCAAGTACATAATCTAAAACCAAGTCATATTCTATTCATTATATTTTCACTTAGTAAAAAATAAAAATAAAATATAAAATTTATATTTTTAAATAGATAATTTTTTATCTTTTTAATGATATAAAAAAAATATAAATCTAAATTATTATGAATAAGTTATGATAATTCAAAGATTAAAGATAAATAATAAAAAATTCAAATAAAAAAGTTTTATCTCAAGGATAACTTGCTTAAGAGATCATGAATTTGAACCTCACCAAGGCTCATAAATATTGTATAAGGGTGTCTTAGAGAGGCCACGAGGCCTTAGTCTTATTTTCCTACCTACATCCAAGGTGTCACAATCCATATAGAACTTGTGCACTTTCCTTCCTATAAAGACTATATTAGCTGTTGGTCCTCCTATTTTCTACTAATAAAACTTATTTTTTTGCATTTTTGACTTCACCACGGTTTTCAAAAACACCCAATTAGTCTGAGAACCTAGTATGGCCTTCAAATCTCTTCATAATGGCTCTCAAGGTGATAAAACTCATTTTTACCAAAGTCTTCAAAATTATTCTAAAAATTCCTAAATTTTTTTTAATAAATTCTAAATAAATTCTAAAAATCTTTATAATATTTTTAAGATGGTAATATCAATTTAAAACTATTTCATTCTATCTTGGTGATTTTTTATAATAATAAAATCAATTTAAATCAACTTAAAATTCTATTTTCTACATAAATAACTACAAAGACATGAGGTTTTTTTTTCATACTTCTTCTACCTACTAAGTAATACTTTTATGCTTCTAATAAGTAATACATATAGATAAAAGGCCAATATAGACATTGGTCTCAATAATTAAATACTAATTCTTTTAATTAAAAAAAATTAAAAAAATTAAGATAATTACCTTCAAGACTTATTAAGATTCTAATTTTATAATTTTTCTTTAATAAGATTCTTGTAACTTATAAATTCTTTTAAATTCAAATAAATATTTAATTGATTAAATAAAAAAAAAAATCTTAATATTTTGATATTTAAATAATTTAAAATTATAATTTTAATTAATCTACCAATTAAGATTTATTGGTGGAATTCACAAGTCCACATGAAAAGAAGCATCAGATGGAAAAAAGTCTATGTTTGTATTGTAGCAAAGAAGGCCATAAGGCTTATAAATGTCCAAAGAAACAAAATCAATGCATCATCAAAACCAACAGTGCAATTTTTTAAGAAAACAAAGATGTTCAATTACAATAGGGACTGTGTAGGTAAATAATTTAATATCACAAAATTATTCAAGTTCCTCTCTTTCTACTTAGCTTACTTATTGTTTTACAATTCTTTTGTGTTTTGGCTCTCAGAAGCTTCGGGCAATTACCTTGTTGAATTCAAGGACGTCTGTTTGTTTGTTAGGTGAGATATTTGCTAAGCTTTATAAAATACCTCTAGTAAAGAAACCCAAATCTGTTCATATAGAAATAATAGATGGATGATCTTTATCCTCTAGTAGTATCATCCATAAAATAATACCTATAGAAGTGTCATTTGAAGATCATAGCCATCAAATTGTATTCAATGTTATTAGTATTCTTTCAAATCTTATTATTCTTAGACTTTCTTAGTTGAAAAAGTATAACCTATTTATAAATTGGAGGTTGTAAAGAATGACATTTCTAATAAAAATCTTTATAATAAAATTTTATAAAATATCATGAATTAGTAAATCTTTATTTGTTAAAGTAAGATCCTTATAAGATTGACTAAAGAAATTATATCATTTGTTATTTATATAATTCTAATTAAAGAAAATATGACTTCATCAAAATTATTTTAAAATAATATTATAAATTTTAAGATTTTTTTTTTAAAAAAAGTATTGATATATTATTAGAGCACTAACCATATAATTGTGCTACAAATCTTCAAGAAAGAATATAACTACTTTTTTTATCTAATTTATAACTTTATTCAAAATAAGCTTTTGATATTGAAGGATTTTATTAATAAAAATCTTATAAGGAACTTTATTAAGCATTCAAAGTCTCGAATAAGTACATCTATATTTTTTGTAAAAAAAAATGATGGTTTTTTATATATATGTATTTATTATTAGAAATTAAATAAAATAATGTTAAAAATAATTATCCATTATTATTAATCTTAAGACTTTTGGAACAATTCAACTAAGCTAAGATCTATATTAAGGTAGATCTTTGTAGAGCATACAACTTGGTATAGATCAAGGAAGGAGACAAATAGAAGACCACATTTTGGACAAAGTATGGACATTTGGAATGTAATGTCATACTCTTTGGATTAACAAATGCACTTGTTATTTCTTAGCATATAATGAATGATACCTTTCAAGAATATTTAGATAAGTTTGTACTTATTTATCTTGATAATATCTTGATCTACTTAACTCTAAAAAGACAAAAGAGCATATAAAATTAATATTACAAAAGTTAAGAGATGCAGGTTTGTATATCAAGCTAAGAAAATATGTATTTTATCAACCAAAGATGGAATTTTTAGAATACATTGTATCTATTGAGGATTTGATGATAAATCCCAAGAAGATGGAGGTAGTTATGCAATGGGCCATTTTGAAGGTTTTAAAAAATATAGAATATTTTCTTAGATTTTTCAACTTCTATCAAATCTTTATCAAAAATTATTCTCAAGTTGCCGCCCTTTTTATTCAATTGACATGCAAAGACAAGTTGAAATAGGAGCCTCAAGCAAAAAAGATATTTCAAGATCTTAAGATAGTATTTATCATAGTTCTAATTTTAGTAAAATTAAATTTTATAAAAATATTTTATATAAAGATCAATGCTTTGAATTTTATACTAGGGGCTGTACTTTTAAACATAGATATGGACAATAAACTCTATTGTAATGTAATTTATTTTTAAAAGTTTTTTATTATCAAAATTAATTATAAAATTTATAATAAGAAGTTTTTTTTTATTATAGATTCTTTTAAAAAATGATATCATTTTTTTAAAAGAACAATGCATCCCATGATAATATACACAGATCACAAGAATCTAAAATATTTTATGTCAACTCGGATTTTTAATTACCATTAATCTCAATGAAATATGTCATTATTTTGATTTAATTTTATTATCACTTATTGATCTATAAAATAACAAAATATTGTTCAATAGTTTATCAAAGAAATCATATCTTGTACCAAAGATAAGAGAAGTAGTGTTTGATCAACAATATGCAATTTTATTGAAGCTAGAGCAATTTTGCCTTTGTATTATTATTACATTGGCACCTATTGATTTTAGTTTTTTTAATGAGATGCATGTTGCAACTACTAATGATACTTTGGCCTTTGATATCAAGCATCATTTCAATAAAAATGCTAATAAGTTCAAACTTGAAGAAGATCTTTTATATTTTGAAGAATGTTTGTATATCTTAGAAGGACCAACATAGCTGTATATTCTTCAATTTTGCCATGACTTTTTAGCTATGGATTATTTTGGATTTAACAAGATTTTGAAATTAATTTTTTGAGATTTTTAATAGCCTCAAATATGAAAGGTTTTGAAGGACTTTATGCTTTCTTATGACATTTGTTCAAGATCTAAGAATCCTTGACATTGCCCTTATGGACTCTTGTAGCCCTTATCTATTCCAAGACGGTCATGGTCTTCTATTTTGATGGATTTTATTATGAATCTATTGCCATCCAATTTATTGGATAGCATCTTTGTCGCGGTTAATAGATTCATAAAGATAGCTCATTTTATTCTTTGTAAAAAGATTGCTTCTAGTGAAGAAATAGCAAGGCTCTTTTTTGATAATATGTATCAATATCATAGCCTATCAGATGATATCATATTTAATTGAGGATCCCAATTTGTATCTAAGTTTTGAAAATGCCTTTTTAAAATATTGAAGGTAGATATTAAACTTTCTTTGATTTTCCATCTTCAAATTGATGGCCAAATAGAATAAATTAATCAAGTTTTACAATAGCATTTACAATGCAACATCAACTATCAATAAGATGATCGAGCCTTGTATCTATTGTTAGTGGAGTTTGTAAATAATAATACTATTCATGCCTCAACTTAGCAAATATCATTTTATTCCAACTATAGATATCACCCAAAGCTTGATCTATAAAATATGCCAAAGAACAATAATCTAGCAGCTAAAAGATTTGTAAAGCATCTATCACAATACTAAACAACCTTGAAGCTTCAATTACAGATAGCTCAAAATGCTTACAAGGCATTTGCAGATAAATTCAGGAATCAACCGCCTACTTTTCATATTTGAGATAAAATATGGTTTCTGTGATGAAACATCAAGACCAAGCTGCCATGTAATAAATTAGACTATCAAAGGTTAGGACCATTTTCCATTTAAAAAAAAATTAATCCAATAGCACATTGCTTCGAATTACCATCTTCTATGAAGATACATCCGATTTTCCATGTTTTTTCTTTTGAAGCCTTATAAAGAGTCACATATTTTGAGAAGAGTATCATAATTTTTACCTAGTATTGAAATAAAAAATCATGAAGAATACAAGGTTGAAAAGGTGTTTAATTCACAACAAAGATGGGACAAATTAGAATATCTTGTTTATTGGTGCGGCTATAATATCAATGAATGTATATGGAAATCGACTAAAAATCTTGCCAATGTACAACTAAAGGTACAGGAAATTTATCAATTCTATCCCTACAAACTCAAATGTATTTGATAATAATTTCTTAGTTAAGATTGGATTCAAGGAATATATATAAGAGGAAGAGAATTAAACCAAAACCTTCATCAGTATGCAATCATTTGTTTCAAGATAGAATAGAGTTATAAAAATAAGTCAGTTATCATCTTAAATCTTTAAGTGTTGAAAAATTTAGCCAAATAAGATTCAAAAGATTTACTTCCTACGCAAGCTTTGAATAAACTAGTGCAATTTTCATAGCCTTCAATTGAATAAAGTAAAGACAATACATTTCAGCACCAAGTACAACCATGGTTGTAGCCATCAGGAGCAACACTTAAGCATGTAAGTTTCAATTTCAATGCTTAAGTTTTAGTGATATTACTTGAGCTTGAAAAAGTGAATCCTTTTAAGCTTGAGATCTTATTTAGAAGATGTTTTGAAGGCCGCAATGAAGATCAGATTCTTAGATGGGATATTTCAAAAACAAAGGTATTAACTCAAGGCCATAGATGATTTTATCAAGGACCAATAGAACCTATTGTCTAAGAATGGAGAATAGAATATACAGCTTCATTGATATAATATATTCTTAACTTTCTATATATGTATGAAGATTTTTGAAGGTATAAGCTTCTCTTGAAATTTATCACTAGAGAAGGAAGTGATATTAGAAACATACACTTTCAAAGTTCATGGAACCTTCTAAAACATTATAGAGGTTTTCTAGTTAATGGAAGTCACTTGAAAAGCTTCTTAGCTGATGAAAGTAGCTTGAAAAGCTTCATAATTAGTAGAAGGAGGTCAAGAAGCTTCCAAGTTGGTAGAAGCTATTCAAGAAGCTTCCTAATTTGATAGAAGCCACTTAAGAACTTCTTAGACATGGATATATATTGGAATTGAGTGTGAAGAGTTCTTCAATCTTGACAATGCATCTCTTAGAATTCTAGCTCAATTTTCTTGGTGTTGTTTGTATATTCATCTAAATAATTAAAGTCCTTGTCAATTTCTTCTTGAAATCTCTTTCTAGTTTAAATCTCTTATTCTGTATTTTTGTGTCCTTGACACCTATTGTTTTATTAGCTTTGTAATTATTTATTTTTTATTTATCTTTCTAAAATTATATGAACTTTAATTAATTATAATATCCAAATTAAATAATTATATAGAAGATATTAATATTAAACGTCTTAAATTAACCTTTAAAAATATCTTTCAAAAATTCTAAGTTATATATATATATAATTTTATTTAAATTTTTTTAATAAGAAGATCATATTTTAATATAAAATTTTATATTATATATATTATAATAATTTTTTTTATGCATAATCTTTAAATGGTTTATTAATTTTATTTATCTTAGTAATAAAATATTTTTCTTGTAATAGAAAATTAATTTTTTTATATATTAAATTAAAAAATAAAAAATCAAATAAATAATATGATTATTTTATCTTTGTAAATTTTATATATTTTAATTTTTTTATATATATTCTATGTATTTATTACATAAAAAAATTATTAATATTCTAAAATCTTTTGTTATTTTTCTTGGCTTTAAGAAAAAAATAAATTAAACATTAGATCTTTTATATATAGCACAATTAAGTGACAAATTTGTATCATTGATTCAATGCATTAAAAGAAATAATTGACTATCTCTTATGTCTTTAGAATTTAATAATCTATTCAATTTTAGATTAAATTAAGAATATTTTAAAAATTAATTAATTTTATTAATTTAAACTTTAAATTAGGATATATTTTTATTTAATATTTTTTTTGATAAAATTAAAAATTAAATAAAAATCTATATATAAAGGTTGAATTTTTATAAATAAAACATCTTTAAATATAATTACATATGTTTTTCTTATACCAAAAGATATTGATAAAAATTATGTATGTTATCATTATTTTATTCTAATATTAATAATAATTAAGAATTAATATTAAATATGTAATAATAATTAAGAATTAATATAAAATATGAAATATATAATAAAATCAATCTTGATTAATTTTATATAAATTAGATAAAAAGAAAATTAATGGCCTATTGGAAGAGCCTAAATATTTATAGCAACCTTAAATAACTAGAAGAAATCAAGAATAGATTAAATATTTTTTATTATGCTTATTTTTTGATATATCTATGATTTTTTTTGTATAATATTTTATTTTTTTTAAATCATCAATAATTTTGACTAAAATAGTTTCAATATTATTTTTATTACTATGTGGTTTAATACATTGTAACTTGATTTGTTTCTTAGATTTTTATTTTTAAGCTTATAAAGTATTAAGGCAAGTTTGTAAATTCTCTTGCAAAACATGCACATAAATATTAAGTAATCTTGTAAATTTTTACAGGAATAAAACATATTTATTCATTTACAACTTGTTTCAAATTAAAAGCCAATTTTTTTGATATATATACCATATTGCATAATGATATGTATATATATATATATATATATATATATATATTAGAACTACCGAATAAAATCAATTTTCTATTCTAATATAGCTTTTAAAAAAAATTATATTGTATGCATCTATATATATTTTCTTATTATATATTCATATATGCATGCTGATTTGAAAAATAGACCATAATTTGTGATGAATATTCTTTGTTATAAAAAATCAATATATATTACTAATATATTTGTACTAAATCCATTTAAGAATATATATATTTATTAAGATAATTTTGAAAAGATGGATATATACCTTATTAAAGTTTATATGTAGAACCTATTTTAAGTTCTTACTAAATTCATATTATATTTGATAACATACTTGTTTTTCAAAACCAAACATTTTTGGTCTAATTTAACTATAAGATAGTATTGGTTTCTAAATTTTTATTTTAAAGGATATACAATTAAAAAAAACTCTATAGACAAGATGATGGTTTAAAATTTTCTCTTTTATCTATAAGATATTAAATTTATATATTTAGACAACTTCAAAAAATCATATCTTTAATTTATTATTTTTTTCATTAAATTTTTTGTATTATAGTTTTGTATTTTTTATTTAATGTATATTTTTTGTATTATAGTTTTGTATACTTTTCTTTTTAAATTTAAGAAATTATATATATATATATATATATATACACAAATTAAAAAAAAAGATAAGAAATTATATATATATATATATATATAATTGCTAAAGAAGATAATTCATTAAAAAAGATAATTTAAGGAATTATATATATATACACAAATAAAAGAAAAAATAATATTAAAATATAAAATATAAATACCATAAAAATTACATCAAATAGACTAAAAAGTACCTTCTAAAATTAAAAATATCTAAGATTTGGATTAAATTAATTTATTAAACAAAAGATTGAGTCTATATATTTTTAAGATCCATGACTAGTACATAAAAAATTCTTGGATGGTTTTTATAAAACAAAATAAGAATCTTATATATATATATATATATATATATATATATATTATATTAATTTAAATATTTTAAATCAAGAAAATCAAATATTTTTAAAATATTATTATTATTATTAAATATTATTATATTTAAAAAATAATATTTTATTTTAAATAATTTAAATTTATACTTATCATACTTCTATTATATATATATATATAGAGAGAGAGAGAGAGAGAGAGAGAGAGAGAGAGAGAGAAAATTATATAACAAAAAATAAAAATAAATAAATTTAAAATAAGATTATTTTTTAATATATATTTAAGCGTCACAATTTAATAACTAATTCTTAACATTAAATATGATGATGATGTTGTAATTATATCTTATAGATATATCTATTTGATTTAGATAGAATACAATAGGCTTGCCTATTGTTTATAATTACCTTTGTAGAAATTCTAAGAGGGAGAAGAGGAGAGAATTTGTAATGGTGACATTATTTCTACGACATAATGTATGTCTTATTTGGTAGATAATTAACATATTCAATAGGCGATCTTTAGCAAGTTTAGTAACTCTACTAAATAACTGTGCTTATAATTGTGCTTGTATGTATTTGATTATATCTTAATATGCTAACTCTATTTTTATATATTTCTCTACATGTATGTGATTTTGTATCTAGTTATTAACATATGTTATATTTATTAATCAATTTTAATATTAATTATAATACAAAAAAATATAATATTAAATATATCTAATTTTTAAATTTTGAATTAAAATATAGACTTGTTGTTAAATTTAATAACTATTTTTTTGAATTTTAATAAATATATATGTATCAAATTAGTAATAAGATATTAAATATAAATATCAAATTTATTATTAAAAAAATTAACTTCACAAAATATTTTCAAAAAATTAATGATATTCTCTTTAGACTATTAGATAATAAAATTAATAAAATTTGATTTAAATTATTAATGCAAAAAATTTAAAAAAACAAAAGAAAACAAACAAACAAACAAAAAATACTTTGATAAGATTTTTGGTATGTACTTACCATGTATTCTGGCTTGAAGACCTCGATTACGAATTGGACTTGGGAAACTAGAACCTCAAGGACTGACTCCTGATCGGACAATCTGGGTTGCAATCGTGAAGCAAATGTATGCCAACAAGTGGAAAGATCTTCTAAAGTATGATGAGCTACGGAAGGAGAATCAACATCCCGCGATTGCTTAGATCATTACCATCAAAAACGGATGCCTGCATGGTGCGATCGTGCCTCGAGGAAAATCTCACAAGGATGCCATTCATATCTCACTTCTTACTTTCCTGCACCCATCATCCTCAGCAGTGATTACAAACCTGAAGGGGCAACATACCAATTGACGTCATATGCATTACCTTCATCGACGTCGATTCCTGATGATACTGATGAAGATGATAAAAGGTGGCATATACGATTCACTTCTCTGCGAGCTAAGAAATTGCGTGCTATTGTCATGAATGGGTTCTCAGATCTATTTGCCTCGTTTGTGTGCCAAAATCTGTCACAAGAAATTCAGTCAAAATTGAAACACCAGACTTTGAATCTTGGTTCAAGAACTGCCTACATTGGTTTTGAGCACTTTCCCCTGCAACAAGTGGACAAGGAGTACCTATTGGTACGTGTTCTTGACCATGATTTAGACAAAATAATCTTCGCAGAGGATGATGATGATGATGACGACGAGGAGCTTCAGGTAATAGACAGAGCAGATAATATTGCAAATATGGAAACCGAGTTGGAGCAGGCAGTTGAGCTGGGCTCACACGGATATGAGTATGCTAGCAACGAACAAAGGGAAACCCGATAAGTGCAGAGATTAAGCGGCGGAATTTTTGTGAGATGTGATCACGAAGAGTGTTTGTAAATTACTTGAAACCAACAAGCTTGGCTGTGCAGCGGAAGTGTGGCGGGTAGAAATCGCAGAGTGCAACAAATACGAAGCAAGTGGAAGAGATATGTGCTGCTGTGTCAAGGAGTGAGCAGTGGCAAAAATTATTAGGGTGCAGTCTGCGGAATCGACGTGAAATACATGACGAGGTCTAGGCAGAGAAAAGGAGAAAACGATAATATTATAGCAGCAGTAGTAGCGAATATAGGACAAGGAACAGTATTAAAAGTGAGCAATAGCGTATTAAAAGTGAGGAGGTCCATATTGTGAAGAGAAGAGCAACAAAGAGGAGGATAAATCTGCAATTTCATCAAACATGACACAAAGAGCCAACCAGCAATAGGGCATCAAGATGAATATGGTGAGATGCTGCGTGAGCTTATTGCCTTTCGAGCCCTACATGTGAACGCCGCTGGTTTTATCTCAAATGGGCCTCGATAGGCTTAAGATATATTTGATTTAATGAATGATGATTAAAAGAATAAATTAGAATTTGGAAATTTCATATTCATGCTAAATTTAATTGCATAGGATGTATTAAAAAAATTATATTGATTGCAAGTCAAATGCAGTAAAGATGAAATTATCAAGTCACATGCTAAATGTTGATGTTATATAAAAATACTTATAACATTGAATATAAAAATATTTTATAATCATATAAACATTTATAAGAAGATATCATTATGGATTATAAATTAATAATAAGTTATTCAATTGTTCAAAAGTACTAAATCTTTAAGATAATAAAGGTATAGTTTTTATCTTATAAAATAAATGCAATAGCAATAATGACTCTACCTATTTTAATTCTTTGCATTTATTTAATGTGTAACTCTAATAGCTAAATTTAGCTATTAATAATTATTTCTTATGAGTTTGATCTTTTCAACTAATTTAATTTTAAAGAACTATATTCTACCATTTTTAATCTAAACTAAGTTTAACTTGATATTTACTATTTAAATCTAATAGAAGATAAATAAAAATTGACAATAGCATTATAATTAAACTACTAGGCAATTTATATTACTCACAACTTTATACAAAATTATATTTCTAAAAAATTTTAAAACAACAACTGGCAATTTGAATGCAATTATGCAACAAATATCTATTGGTGTCATGGTTGGAAGAACAACAAAATAATCATCTATAGATTTAATAACATATTACAACATATATGATGGACAATAATAATTTTTTTTTAAAATTCAATTTTTAAAATAAAATAAAATAATAATAAATTATTTTTTAATTATAAATTTTAATACTTTCATATAATTATTAAAAAAAAATAAAGAATAAGAAAAATATATATATAAGTTATAAAATCCTTATTATAATAGCTAAACTATCTATTTTAATATAATCTTCATGAAATAGGATTATTTAAATTAAAAGCATTAAAATTGATACTTTTATTATTTAAAGTGCTTCTATATATATATATATATATATATATATAATAGTTATCTACTCTCAAATTATTTTATCAATAATTTATATAAAAAAAATAAAAATTCTTAATTTTATATATTTATATAAGATATATATTATTAAATTTTAAATCTAAAATATTTAATACTTATATTAGATATAAAAAATTAAAAGTTTATATAATTTATTCAAATTATAGATTATTTTTTAATATATTAATTCTTTTTATATTTGACTCAATATATCTAAAAATTGATGAATCTCTAATTTATTGTCTTGTAATATGCATGTATGCATGCATATATATATATTTATATTTAATTATTTATATATTTATTACAAAGCTATTGATTATTATATTACTAATTGTCATTTTATTGAAAAAAAAACTAATTGACATAATTTTATTCTCTAAAGTGATAGTTTTGTAATATTTTAAAAACACAAAGTTCATATGAGGTTTAAAAAAAAAAATTCAACAATCAGTATGAAAGTCTATTTGTGAACCATATAGTTATCAATGTATATAACAACTTTATATTTTTTTTTTTGTCCTTTATTCTTTTGGAGCATTAGCCAATAAAAAAAATATAGAACTAGTGATTTATATAATTATATCTAATATCAATTCTTTTTAACTTATTTAATATTTTTTCAATTTTTTTTTTAAATTTTATTCTTCTATCTATATAAAATTAAGTTTAGAAAAAAATTTAAAAGATTAAATATATTATATATATTAGAATTCATACATCTTTAAATCTATAATGTCTTTAAATCATTTGAATTATTAATAAAGAATAATTTTATATCAAATTGGTATAATTTTTTTTTAAAAGAACTTCTAAAAGATGTAAAATAAAAAATCCTTAAAATACTATCTCTAATTCTACTTATTCAAGAGTAAGACTGTTATAGAAGCCAATCCATTGCATGCATCATCCTTATTTTTTATTTGATTAATAATTTCTTAGATATAATTCTACCAAAGATAATATCTTATCTAATTCCAAAATTCTCATATCTTCTAAATTTTTACATCTTTCAAATGATAACATCTTCAACATTGTCATATTATCAAATCTAGCATGAATCTTTGTAAATATGTAAATCTTTCAATACAAAGTTCTTCAAGATTAATAAGATTGGTGAAGCTATTGTTAAGCTTCCAATTACAAACAACTACTTAAAACTAAGGTTATTAAAGATATCAATGCATGAAAGGTATTACTCTCAATTCTCATCTTCTCTCAATTATATAGATATTATTTTCTAAAAGAAAAAGATTAGATAATTTTAAAAGTATATTTTTTAAATTATCATATCTAAAAAATAATATTATCTTTAACTATCAAAATTATAATGAGTATTCTTTAAATATATTTATTAAAATATAATTTCTTAAGATTTATGAGATTTATAAAGTCATTGTAAATTATTGAAGAAAAAAACTAAGAAGTTCCAATACTTATCATCAGCAAGGGTTGCACACAAAATGAAGTGTGGAATAAGATAACTCTCACTTCTAACTCTTTTTACTTATAGGTGGTGGTTGTTGCTCTAATAGACAACTTCTATCCTTTCACTCTTACATTTATCAAACCTACCATTAAGACATCTCTTTACATCTCACTTACCATTAAGACATCCCTTGGTATGTTTTTTATATTCTCACCTACTCTCGAGGCTATTGTCTTTATAGCTCATCCATAAGATAGTCCTTCCACATCCCAAGAGTTAACTCTTTGACCATTAAAAATTTACACTAGAAGAGAAGAGCGTCACCAGTGATAACCAAGGTGACATAAAAATGTGTTAAATTGTGTTAAATTGTGTTAAATCTTGTTCCAAACTTTTTTGATTTAACACAATTTAACACATTTTAACACATTTGTATGTCACCTTGGTTATCACTAGTGACGCTTTTTTCTTCTAGTGTTATCTAAAATAATTTCTATTATGTAATCATTTATTATATTTTTATTATTATTTCTTTAACACCTTTTGACTATTAGAAACTTACTATGACTAAATTCTATATGGTAGTAACTAAGCAAGTGCTTCTTGATTTTTAACACTCTCACTTTGTTAATTGTCAAAAGTTTTTCAAGTTTAATGCCTTTATCAACTTCTCGTGTCTTTTATTAATGCCTTTGTAAGCATATCAACAAGGATGTCTTTTGTAACACAATACTTTATACCTATTATATCATCCTCAATCTTTTCTTATATGAAATAATATTAAATATCAATATATTTGGTTCTTGAATGGTACTTTGGATTCTTGGCAAATGTAAGATGTCTTGATTATCACACATAATTGGAGTTGTTTCTAATTGCACTAGTCTAATATCTTATAAGAATTGCCTTATCCAATAAGTTTCTATTGTACAAAGACTTATTGTCATGTATTCAACTTCCATGGTTGATTTTACAATAGCAGGTTGTCTCTTGTAATTCCACAAAATGGCTCCTATTCCAATAAAAAACACATACCTTGTTATAGATCTTTTATCATTTGCATCTCTAACCTAATTTATATCACAATAACCTTATAAATTAATATTTTTATCACCAAGATATAATTTAAAGTCTTTTATACCTTTTAAATATCTTAATATTCTCTTTATTGTTGTCCAATATAAAGGTCCAACCTTAGATATGTGTTGGCTCACAATACTTATACTAAATATAAAATCTACTTTTATAGCCGCCATTACATATATAAGTGAGCTTATTGCTGCTTTGTATAGAACACTTTGTATCTCACCTTTAACTTATATAAATTCCTCATTTGTAAACTTCATCAACTTCAAATTGGTTTCTAAAGATGTTCCAATGGACTTGCACTCTTCCAAATTGAATTGTTTCAAAACTTCTTCAATGTACTTGTTTTGACTCATTGTAATGGTCTTGTTACCATGATTTCTTGTAAACTCCATTCCTAAGCAATAATAAAGTTCTCCCAAATTGTTCATCTTATATTCTTTTTTTAATATAGCCTTCATCCAATCCATCTTTTTCATATTATTAATCAAGATGATCAAATCATCAATATAGAAGATTACAATCAATAAAAATTCTTTACATTGCATTACATATAATGAATGATTAACTAATGATTAACTTTATTCCTTACAAATCTTTCATTGACAAAAAATGTATTAATTTATTGATACCATATATAATACATATATAATAGTGATGTAAAGATAGACTAGAGATGGTCTTTTAAGACAATCTTTAATTGATAGTATCTACTATATCCATCTAAAAAATATATGTATATATATATATATATATATAATTAAATATTTTATTTATTTATTTATTTATTCATTGCTCTTTAATTTCTTGTGATCTATATATAATCAATTTATAATTTATTTTTTTATCACCAATGTAATAGAATTTTTTTTTTTTTAAAAAAAATTTAATTGATTATATAAATCCTACTTCTAACAAATTATTAATTGTTTTTATAATATTTTCAAATCTAAGTCAAAATCATGACTATTATTAGTTGATATTTTATTCTTATAATTGAATTAAAATCTATATTATTTTTATATTTTTTATATTTTTTTCTAATAATAAATATTTTTTAAAATAAATCATTAAATATGCTTTTATAAGCCTTGACTTTTGAAAGATAAATGTAATTTTTATTATTTTACTTATTACATAAAAATATTTTTTTGTTGAAATTCTAAGCTTATTTATTACCATATTACTTACTATCTCTACTAGTTTAATTTTAAAAAATTGTTAAACATGTTAAGTAAAATTATTATTAATTGTTCAATTTTTTATTTAAAAATTCTTTATTTTTTGGATTATTGAGACATTTCTTCTAACTCTTCTATATGTTAAAGTTTCCTCAAGCACTCATCTATTGTAAACAAAATCAATCATACCATTATATTTTAATTACTCTAATGTAACTTATATAGAACCATATTGAAATATATTGAGCAGTAGTAGCCACTGATCTTTAAATCGACTAAAAGCATATGCTAATGAAACGCTGAGGGTGTAGATTACAAGCATGCACAATGTTGAACAAAGCCCTAAAGTCTTGAGTTTTAGGGTTTATGGACAAGCTCACATTCCAGATGTGTTGAGATGCAGTGAGTGTTTCGTATTCCAACTAGTGATTGTCCAGTGCAAGGATGTTCTAGCGCACCTGTCGTTTCCGAGTCAGGGTCTCAAGGTTTCTGCCGGAGTAGCTTTCTTCTGGATGACGATAGTTGAACTTTCTCGGTCAGTTACTCAGCAGTTGGTCGTCTCACTCTAGTTTCATAAGAGCATCAACCGAGAAATTCGAAGGTGAATAGATTAGAAGATCATGCAGATTCCACTTTCTCTCTTGTAAGTCGGTTGATTCAGTTGCAACTCTGACACCTGATTACGTTGAATTAAGTTAAGTTACGAGAGATTAAGCAAAAATGAAGCCTGCTCCTGCTGTTTTGCTAGTTGTTCTTTGAGCTGCGCTATACTTGCGTCCTTGCTCTCCACTGCTGTCCGCACTCGTTCAGAAACTTGTTCCATCTCCCTGGCCTGCTCAGTATTATCACCACCCATAGTAGGCTTAACTTTATAGGTTCGAGAAGTTAGTGTGCCCTATTGACAAGAACAATAAGAGATGGTGACAATGGTGGTAAAAATCTAAATAATGATGACTGCAATTCACCTGTATGTATCGTTACCTTTTGCATCTTATAATTTTGCAACTCCAGGGAGTATTGTTTAGCCAGGTCCATTTTCACTCGTTCCAGCTCATCTTTCTCATTCTCGAATCTGGATCCTGTGTTCAAAGTAATCACTCGTCATTATCCAGTGACACGACAGAAGAAAAAATGAATTCCTGCATTCACATTCAGAGGATATGTGCAGGTTAATTCTTACTAAGGTCTCGCAATTGATCCTCATACACAGCCTTCATTCCATCCATCTTCGAGTGACATTCCTCATCCTGCAGGTATTCGCCACATACCATTCTCCACATCATTGCGTCCAATTTACACCCAACTATATGACGCTAATGGCATCTCAGGGGCTCATTACATAGATTTCGGGTCTCTGATGTCACTGGGAGAGAACTATGAGACGAACACAGTTATGTTTGTCTCGAAGGCCAGTCACATAATTAGGGCATAGAACATTTTTATGCATGTGATTTTGAATGTGGAACTCATCTAGCCAGGATTGAGTTGAGTTCTTTCACCTTCTTTTTAATCCAATCTTCGGTGTTAGTCTTGATCTTTCTCAACCCCACAAGTTCCGCTTCCAACTCCTCCATTTTGGCTTCGGCATCGTTGGCTCTCTTGAGGTTGAGATTAAATATCATCTGGGCCTGGTCTTAAACCCTGGTCAATCAATCCAAGACAACACTGCAATCTGTCTAAACCTCATAGCTACCAACAATTTGCAAAATAGAAACCTCTGAAACCTTCAAGAGTAGCGTCTGTGCTTACTTGACTGAGCTCTTCGCGGTAACGTTCTTCTGTTGACGCCAAGATAGCTGCATGCTCCATTTTGACAGCAACCATTTGCTGGCCTTTCTCGTCTTCACATTGTCGAAGCTTGGCAGAGAATGCATATGCTTGTGCCTGCAGCTCCTGAACCCCAACCCCGGCAGACGATTCCAATTTATCCTCATTTCACTCTCAACTTAGTAGGTGTCAAAGTGCACCGAAAACATTCTACTTGGAGAGTGCGAACTTCTCATCCTTGGTAGATGGAGAGACTGGCACTCCAACTTTCACCGGAAATGAGCAGATTTCTGAGAGGAACAGAGGAAGATAACACCTCAGATAGAACACCAGTTTCTCATAGTGATGCCGACTGAGTTTGAATGTCATGGTGACAAAGAACATTTCCCAACATTTACGCCGAACCCTAGCGCCCTGTTTTCGGCAATCAGTACCGCACAAAAATGTCCCAAATCTCATGAATCACATGCCGATCCTGTAATTTACGAGCTTTTCCAGTTCGACGAGCACTTGTGAGGCGTTCATGCAGAGACATAATGTGGTGAGAGGAATAAAACGGTTGGAATATTAACCTGTTGATTAAGGGTAATCCTGTTGGACAGCTGGGCCTCGAGGGCACATATCTTCTCTGACTGGCGCTCAATGCGACTCTCCAGCTTCCGTCTTTGAACCCGGTGTTCATTCTCCAGATTCTCTATCTGCAGCGACTTTCCTCGTTGATTTGCGATTAGCTTCTTTATCTCCTCCTCCTTTTTCTGCAAATGAGAATGACACCGCATCAAAACTAGTTTCTCCCCCATAACAACGGCAAGAGCAATGCTGTTGTACCATGGCGATGGTTGTGGTACCCGCAGCTCTATCTGAAATTGAATCCGCAGGTGTTGTATGGAAAAGCTCTCGTGCGGATGATCCTGATCGATTGAGTCAACAACCGGCACACCAGAGTTGGTTGAAGGACGCAGAGTGCTTGCGAAAAATTCGGGATCTGCTGCTGTTGCCGCAGGAGAAGGGGTCCTGGTCGTAACGTTAGCAACTCTTGAAGACTTTCGTGAGGGTCCACCTGATGAGCTGCGGACTTGGCAACGAAGAACGCGCACCGATTCTTTGAGTTGCTCGTACCGGTTCTGTGTCTCCACAGGGGTTCCCATTGTTGTGTTCTTCACTTCCTACACCATCACTGATACTCCTTGACCAACGCCATCCCCCGAATAATATCAAATAAAGCGTGCTTCAATCGATCTACCTACACCCCAGCTGAACTCAACCCAACTCACGTAATTTTCACCAATTCATTCTCTGCATGCAAGAGGCTGCAAGCGGAGATCTTCACGACAATCACAAAAAATACCACTTCGACAGTTAGACTCCAGAACACTATGAAAGGATTCTTAGTTCATCAGTCGCGATGCAAACAACGTGTCATTCCCATGATATCACCATAGACCCCATCCCCACCCTCAAGGACTGGACAGTTAAGCTGGCGGACGGTTAAGTTGCGCTTTGTGATGGTCCACCGAAAGGATCCTGGCACTGGGGTCTGGTTATCTTAGAAAAAAAATTATGTAGGATGATTTCACGCATTCAACTACTCTACACTGAACCATTTCACCAATTTCTCGTGAATCGAAGTTGTCCACCACCGTTGCAACTTACAATTTGCAAAAATGAACTCCTACTTCAAAATCACCTTGCGATCATGTATGTATACTAGGAAGCAAAACATTGTCCGACGGTTAAAGTGAAGAAGCAATTTTCGATTGATGCTTCAATACTGCTGTCATGTCGCTCCCCTCCAAAATTAACTGATTATACTGGAGGTTTTGATTAGGCATCACAGTGGTTATTCAAGCACATTTGAAAGATTGACATTCTGGAAATTCTTTTTACCAGCTCAAGTTGCATAAATTGTGTTATCATCTACTGGTCTTTCACGACACTGCCAATAAGCCAAAGCTTTCAACAATACAAAAAACCACTGCCAAGAGAGCAGAGATCCTGCTCGGTCATTGAAAATTAGACTCTGCCACAATATCTCTTATTGACATTCTCAAGACAAACTTTGACACATCTGAACGAACGCAAGTAGAATCTCTTCCAAGTCAACCACATGCAGACTGAATGCAATTCGTGTTGATCCAACTGCTGGTCACATACCTTGATCTAACTTCCACTCTTCGATATTGAGCAGATCTATTGAAATATAAGCCACTTGAAGATTACATCAAATTTCAAAAATGGGCAACCTCAGTGAACAAGGAAGCCATATTTCTAATGATGTAATACGGCTTAAATATGAACTAATCGAAGCACCTCACATGCCAATGATGGTAATTGAAGTCATGTAAGAAGTATAAAATTGACATAGATACACATGATGTACTATTGTACGACACAGTTTACAAAAACATTAGCAGCAACGCTGCACTATAGCAACAAACATAACCTACCAGTATTCAACCTTGTGATACTGTGCCTTCTCCAAATTAGACCACAGATGAGTAGCAGCACTAATCCAATACAGGTGAGTAGTAATCTGGAGAAACCAGAACATAACAGATAAGGCTGAAGCTGGTTCGAAGTGCTACTAACCCTGTTCAGGGCTCCGAGCTTGCTTCACTGAACTCAAGACCCTACTTCAGGGGTTTGAACCTAAGCTTAAATGATCCGTCAGTGCACCTTTACTGTACAAAAAGGAGAAAACTAAAAGATTAAAAAAAAAAAAAAAACAAAAACAAAAACAAATGAACTACCTAAAAAAAATTTGAAGAGCCTCCACTTGAAGTCGTGAAAAATCTTGTTTCACTCCAAGGACTAGTTTTGAGAAGATGAGAAGTTCATATTGATTTGGAGATTCCTTTCGATAAAGAAATAGGTCAAACCATCCTAGGTCATTGCAGTCAGTGCTGGAAAAGGATCCTGCTTGCTAAGGACAACCACTTTACTCTTGTGTGAAAAATATCCCTTAATGTAATTCCGATAAATGAGAATCGCCATTATGCACTCAACCTGGGACAAGACGCAGTTTGGTCAGCTTGAGTACTGTGTAAATAGTATGCCTAGACAAAGTCCAAGCTCAACAGGGTGGACAAATTATCAACAAAACAATCACAAAAATTAGGTGGGTTGCCTGTAGTTTGAGTTGTCTTATGCGAGTTGTCAAGCATACCTCGTCAATATCCATCTCAATGTTGAGCCACTTAAGAGCCTTCAAGACACAATCCATTTTCACTTGGTGTGCCCTTCCTGGATCTTTCTGCTTTTGGATTATGTATCTGCGAGAACAAGGATTTCCAGGCCTCAATACATAAAAAGAATTCATAGTCGAGTAGCAAATTGAAATTCTAGCAAACATACAGCACTGGACAGATCAGAAGTTTAAGGCGACTGAAAACAACGTACATCTTCCTCATCAACCTTCGGTAGCATTGAAGTTCAAGTTTCTCCAGCACAAGATATACTCCTGAACGCAGAAATCTTCAAAGCACACTTGCTAATATTAGGTACGCACTTGTGCTGTCAGACTTTGACATGAAACATCTCTAGATATTAGGTAGCATAGAAAGACTCAACACTGCCAGCATTTTGCTTCGAACGGCCAATTTCCAATAAATAGAAAGATACAATAGAAACGTACGATGACTTGAGCTCAAGTAAAACGTTTTTAGTTTAGTGTTGTAGGGCCAGATAAAACATACTGATCTTCGTTTGATTGAAGAGCTTGCCGCAACAACCTTATATCTCCAGTCCGAAGAGCTTGAATAACCTCCTTGTACTGATTTTGGAGGTAAATGTGAGTATTAGTATCAGAATTAAATGCAAGAAAATCATGAGGAACAAATTAAGCCAACAAAGTATCCTCCACTCCAAGGACGCAGTTGTAATTTTTTTTCTAGCATACCTCTAGCAAGCCATACCGCTCCAGCAGCAACTTAGATGGCATCACTCCAAGTGAAAGCTTCACAGGAATCAAGTACTTTAATACCATCCTGCAATTAAAAAGACAAATAAAGCAAAGAGAATTTAAAAAGAAGCCTTGAATACGAACCTACCCTTCTGTAATATATACTTCTACAGAGACTATGCATGTTGTCGCTGTAAAACTGCTCGCTGCTTCCTCTAAAACAACGAAAGCTTTAGAAATTACTAAGACAATATGACTGCACCACCACAATGCATTGAAGCAACCATCCAACAGATTGGTAAACATGGACATCCACCTCACCTAATATTGTTCTTCTTCAAAGGATCACAGTGCACCAAAGCATACATGAGTTTTTGGTCAGCCTGCATTTCGGATAACAACTTGATTGTCAGAACTTAACTTTTGAACAAGACGTGACTCCCGTTCGCTAGAATTGACAACAGAGTTATTAATTCTCAGCCCACCCATCTAGCAATCAGTAAGTATTGGCAAAACCTACGAACTGCAGATTGCCATACAGAATAACGAGGCAGATAGATGGGAGCTTACGAGCACAAATTGATCATTAAAAACTTCCAAGCGCCCAGTGTAATACATGTAAGTTACCTGTCAAAGAACAGATAAGATAAATTTATTAGAAGTGACAACACAAATCGTCCTAAAAGACTGAAACTTAGAGATAAATACTTTCAAAATTCAAGAGAACATATTTTATAAATCAATTGAGATAGGGAGCGACTTCAAAAATGTTATAGTCGAAACCCTTGGAAAGCTCCTTCCACTTCTCTCCTATCTTATAGACAGTCCGATTAGCTTAAGGTACGGCAGCCTTACCCGATCTCGAATAGGAAACTCCTCGAAGTCAAAAACACGTGCAGTCTCAATGCTTCGAATGACGCTTCTGCACAAGTGTACTGTGCCCAGCTGCATCGACACAAGAAAACAACAATGTTGAATATCATGTTGAGAGACGCTTGAAAGTGAAATGAATAGATCTTTGTCTCAGCATACGTCATAAGAGTAGTATCTTCGTGCTACAGAAATTTATTTTATTAAGCTTCATATTTAACAATAATAACAACAATAATCTGAATCAGGTAGAAAAACCATTCAAAAACTCACAAACGTATATACTTCTAGGTTCTAATGGTACCTTGAAATATATTTTAAACAGCTGACAAGTCACATATAAGGCACCCACCCTTTTGGGTCCTTTGCCCTGAAATGAAACATGAGAAACCCTATTGGTGACAACTTCGTTTTAAAGCACTGAAGCGATGATAGTTCAACTTTGCCGTTTAGACATATAAATGATATCAAACAAAAACACAAACAGCGAATAAACTAGAATCAACTAAAAAGAAGTTAAAAAATCTGACAATCACAAGACCCAATATGGTCAAATCCCAAAATTTCAAATTATACCGCAAGCGCCCCAAAGACTTTCATCAAGAATGAGCCAGCTCCTTTCAGCTTGTCCGGTATCTTCCCATTAGACGCCATCTCTTTGTCGGCCTGAAAAGCACTGAATAACGATTATCACTCACAGCACCTTTATCAGAATATAGATGTATTACGAGAAAGCACAAAAAGTAAATTGGAGATCGTGCTACTCGCTGCGCCAACAAAGAATGCACAGAAACAAATTGCATCAATCCTGCAGCACTGAGTTAAAGAGCTTCTTGTTAGACAAGAGGCCCCCACCATCTCAGCAATAGTCCGCAACTCGTAGGCAACAGTGTGTAAAGCTTTCATGGCCCAGGCTGACTCCCAATTACGAAATTCCTGAAGAAAAGCACTGTAGTCGGCCAACATTAAACTTAATGAGAAACTTATCAAAATTGATTATTTATTTATATATTTATTTATTTATTTATTTATTTTACATTTATAAATAAATAAACAAGTAAACAAACGAATAAGAAATAACGAGTAAGAACTTCTCATTTTTCATACTTACTTAGCAGATTTCTCCAAAGCGCTGTAAGAATCAACAAAACGTCGGTTGACAAAGCATTGCATGCACCGCATGTGTTGCCCCAGCATCTCTCCTAGTGGAGCCACCTTCTCCAGCTGTCTCGATAACCTGGTTACATCTTGGCCCTACGTACACCCACGAGAAGAAAACGTCACGCGTAAGTGGTTGTCACCGATTGTTGTCACATCTTTTTGACAGGCCCCTGGTGCTACTTTTTAGCTTCAAACCTTACAAAAACTTACAAAAGAATCTGTAAACTAGTCCAGAATTCCGCCATCCAGAAACTATCATGATGTAAATGGTGATCGAGTATATAATACAAGCTGCAATGGAAAATCTGACTGTGAACCATGGTCTAGGAAGCCAACCAAGTGGTCTAACTACTACAACTTGAAATAATACAGCATAAACACTCTCAGCTTCATTCCAGCAATGTAAACTATGAAAACACCACTGAAATCAGTGTCTGAAACCTGTTAGAAAATACTGGAAACGAGACATGTTCTATAGACAATAACTATCATATCCTAGTTCATTTCCTCAAAAATGCTGAAATAAAATCGCCAGCTTTGACGAAACACACACTCAGAATAGATTATCCAACTGCACCAATGAGAGCTCAAACCCGAAACCCCAACAAATGATCCCTAATGCTCTGATCATCAAAATTTGACACTTCATCCTGCAAAAAACCACCTACTGAACACCACATAAATCCGCGTATTTCAGAGCTCAATTCATCAAGACCTGCAGCATCACTAGTCACCCACCATTTCTCTAAGGGAACTGCAGGCTATCAAAATTCGCGTCTAAACAGGTGTTTAGACCCTAGCGAAGTGAATACTGTCTCCTCGTCAAGAAAAGAAAAAAAAAAAAAAAAAAAAAAAAAAAAAAAAACGCATGAATAATTCACCTTCTGATCAAGCCCTGCCGCGACGACGTTGCAATGAGCGCCCCGCGAAACAGAAAGCAACGTAGAGAGCTGGCCGCCGTTCTGCGAATTCAAGGCATCGGCAACAGAAGAGATGTAGTCACCCAACCTCCGATTCCAGTCGTACCCTCCATATGCCATAGTTTCTCAAACCCTGTCGGGAAAAATTCAAACGGACCAGGAAAACATCCACACTGCGGCGAATATCACCGGCCTCACAACGATGCAAAATCTAGCGCCATGCCTACAATCCTAACAGGAAGCTTGAGAAGAAAATCCTTGATCCCCTGGAAATCCTTGAGCTTCGAATGCTTCAGGAATTAGGGTTTCGCTAACAGTGTCTTCTCCGTGGACAATACGTGGATGTAATTCATCCTTTCGTGGATGATTGTCTTCACGAACACTTCCCCAAACTTCATCCGATTTTGAAGCAAAGACCGTGGATTAGCGTGGTAATTAGAAGAGGCCCAAGTGAGCCAGTGGAAAAGCCTATTCTTTAGAAGCTTTTTAAGGATTATTAATCAAGATCTCCTTTTGTAAGAACTTAAAACTCCAATTCGAATTCATTCTGGTTTGAAAATTCATGAGTTCTAGTTAAAAGATTAAGGAAAAATAATTTTAACAGTAAATATATCAATAAATAATAAAAACTACTCAAGGCAGAAAAATAGTTCTTTCAAAACATTCTTGAGAGAAAATAATGAGGACCACAATTTTAATTTACAAAAATAGCATTAAAAATAGTTTGATTATTTTTTTTAATTATTGATTGTTCATACATTGAACCATGCAACTTTAGAAAAAAATGAAGTTGTAAATTATGTATGTATGTTTATGTTTTTTTTTTTAAATGAATTATTTATTGCAAATGATTCCATGCATACAAATTAAAGATATAATAACTTCATAAATGCTGGCAAAAATTGTGTTTATTGCTTCCATTCTTTGAAACAAATGGTTACTTATCAGATGTTTTAACATGAAAATATTTGCATTTTTTGTCAAGCAATCACTGCTAGAAATTTAAATATCAATTTTTAATTTACTCTCCACTAAGATTAATATAAGAACCAATTCTTTTAAAAACAAAATTATACACACTCAATTGACATCCTAAAGTTTTATTTAGTACATTGATGTGGGCTTCTAAAAAATCACTTTTGATATGAAAAAATGAAAAACACAAAAAATGAAAAAAAAAAAAAAAAAAAAAAAAAATTACAAAATAAGTCAACAAAAACATCATGCATTCCTTACATGTAACATTATTAGAAAAAAGATACTTGATGTAATACAATGTATGTAAGTTTTATAATTTATAATTTTATTTAATGATAGACTATATTGATACAATAATTGTTATTTGCAAACAGAAAGTATCCTTTAAGGATCATTAATTCAAAACAAGACTAAAAACATACCATGGTGTAAAAGAAAATTATCAAGGCAATTATATTGAATCATTTTAGTGGGAATGTAATATGTAATTTAAATTGAGTAAATAAAATTTGAATGAAAATTAATACATACTATGAGTTTAATTTCTTTTTTTATCAGAAAAGCAAGTAAAACTTATGATATTCATTCACCATCAAATGACACATTCGATTTTTAAAACCAGGAGAGCAATAATTCATCATTAAAAATTGTAAGTAAAAAAGAAGGTATTACAATAATATCATATCAGAAGACAATTGAAAATGTTACGACTGAAAAGTAAAAGTACCAACTTCAAGAATATTGATGGGTAGCTCTTAGGCTAATTAATACCTACGGAACACCTAGAATTTCTAAATTTTCAATACAAGAGATGTCGACGACGTCCGCAAGAAGACCGACGCGACGCGACGCGCCGTGACGTGACTTGACGCGGTGTGACGCTGTGTGACGCGGCGACAAGTCTGCGATGGCCTAGCAGGCAATGGATGAAGCAACTTCCACGGAACGCTGTGGCTCATTAAGTTCCTTGTGATTTGACCTGCTGCATTGTGTCGTAGCACATGTTTTGCACTGTTACTGTTGTGGAGACGGGGATTGTCAGCAGCTGAGACCAGATTTCAGCTCGCAGCGTGGAACCCTGCATCGATATTAGAGCGGCATGGTTCCTACAGGATGCTGCTACTAGAGCCTCTCGCAGGGCCTTGAAACCCCAACTAACTGCAATAAGTGGGCGACGCTTTACACAATGACTGCTTACGAATCAGTGCCTGGTTATTCGCAAGCCAGGACTATTGTAATTCTATGATCAGGTGCAGAAATGGGTTTACAATAACCCGGCATAGGTGTTGGTTGAACAGTTGGACTGTTCATGATCGCAAGGGTAGATAGGCTTGAATCTGTCTCCCAATGCTCAGCCCCTACTCACTACTTACGAAGATCCTGACCATGATTGGTTTTTTTGGAACAAGTGCTGAATCAGTTGAAGGGCGGTTGCTTCCCAGCCGCTATTCTCAATTATCTGGACGTCGCAACGTTTAGCTGCATGTTGTGGATTCCATGCACTTGCACATACTGAAAAACAAAAGAGTAAATGAATTACAAAAGGTGATCATTTAACGTTTGGATAGTTCACGCTTCAGAGAAACATGAACAGCATGAACAAGGGAGACTCGGGTCAAGGTCGGATTAATACGAATGAGAACGATGATATTTGGTTGACTTGCACCAGTTTCATTGCAGCCGGAGCATCTCTGTCAGCACAACACAAGATTTCGCTCCACGACTAGAATCGACCAGCGTCGCATGGATTGCAAAATGTGCTTCAGGGAGAACCTAAATTTGGTGACTGGATTTAGCATCACATGTGTCTGCCATGCTTAAGTAAAGTGTGAAGATTAAAATGGTTACCGAATTTCGGAATATGACAGTATAGGTGAAGCTAAAAGTGATTCATACCCGAGTTTCAACAATCCAGTTGACAAGTCGGCAGCCATGGCGTCCCCGGTTATGGTGCAAACGTCATTATCTTTCATGGCCATTCAAGCATTAGCCGAAATTCACCGCGTCTTCAACCGCGCCGAGCGTAACAAACAGGACCCATGCGTGCCGATAGTGAAAGAAATCATGAAAGCGCGAGACAAAAACATTG
>JAWRVF010000733.1:85000-184210 GCA_036785485.1 Physcomitrellopsis africana
ATAAACTAAGTCAACAATTTTTGTTATAATTTCAAACACTCGATATCTAAAAATAGAAATACATGTCATAAATTTGGAAAAGGTGTTTATATATATATATATATATACATACATATGTGGAATTATTGATGACATACTTTTCAAGACATGGTATGGATATAAATGATTCAGGAAATGTCATGACAGCAAAACACTGTAAATGCATGTAAAGCATTCAAAATGTAACCATCAAAATGTCACACCACCAGTCATTCATTCCAACAATGCATTTTATTCTAAAGTGATTACATTGATAAGTGCATATACGAATACGTACGTACACACATATGCAAGTATCACATGTGACAAATCACAGAGCCATTGAACGAATGATGAAGCAAGTGTGAAATCGTCTCCTCGTGAACTGGTTAGATCGAGCTACTCCTTCCTCCCCTCGCGATTCCATGTTTCCTTCCAACTTTTGACTTTCGGAGCACCAAACCGCCCTCGGTCAGAACAGATTCCATCCCCTCAGCCAGGTGTTATCGACAGCTTTTCACGACAGGCCATGTCCGCAGTGGAAGGAGGCGAAGTCAAAGAAGAGGAAGTCTGGTGGCCGAAGCGTGGCGGAAGAAGGTGAAGTGTGTGTTTAAGAACTGCTCCGCAAGTGCTTTCTTCCACTCGCGAACATTTCGATAGAGCGGCGAAATGGCGATTGTTGAGAAATCGACGACGACGGAGGAGAGCACTTTTTGTTGCTGCGACTACTGATATTTGGTTTTTTTTGTTATTGCAGATGTTACCTTTTCAGTTATGTAGGAAATCGGATTCTGTTCCACCATGCGAACTCTAATTGTGCCATGAGGCACTGCAGCCAATCCCCATTGTACTTCCTCGGCTTCCACCTTGCCACTTAGGATCATGATTCTATAATTGGAAAATGTTCCTATAATTGCACACAACTTTGTACAGGAAGTTGCAGCTTTCCACCTCAAACTCATTTCATTATCGATGCTTCTACAAGAATACATATATTAATGAAGGAAGACATATATATACTTTTGTGCAATTATTATTATTGTTTACTTTTGGCTGTACACATAGTTAAAATTTACAATGTGTTTAATTAGTAATGAAAGCATCATCCTAGCACATATGCTGTATTTTGAAGCTTGAAAAAAAAAAAATGAAGTAAATAACTAATTTAAATACTGTTCATAAAGTCCATCTGTTGTTTAAATAAACAATGTCATTAATGTTTCTGAAAAAAATACTGTGCTTATGTCAGATTTTGAAACGAAGAGTTCGTCATATAATTCAATATACAAAGATATCTTAGTTGTTGACTGTGCTCTTTAATTAATCTACGGTTACTAGAAACTAATTCACACTAGTATCAAAACATTAAAAAACACAGATACACACCAAATATGTTTTCTTATTGAATAGTACGAGTGTCCAAGTATTCATTGAATTGATGAAATTCAAAGGTTTAATAAAAAGTGCATGGTCAACTCGCTTAGAATAGTACAATGAAAGTGTAAGTGGCTTTATACTTCTTTTCACTTCATATAAAAGTGTGCAATGAGTTTAAATTCTGTTCACCACTATGATTATCCTAAACTTTTTTTGGATTAAATTTGGCATCCTAAATACTTCTGTGTGAATTTTTTCTAAAGATGCATAGTTTCATGTTACATTTTTTGAAAATAAACACATGTATGGCATGTATTGGGTTTGTGCATTGCAATCTGAACATGTTTACTTTAAATTCAACTTGTATGTGGATCATTTTACACATTAAAATTCATGTTCTCATACTAAAATAATAAAATACAATGGATTTGTAGAAAACTATATATATATATATATATATACATATATATTGGTATACGTTTATTTATAGATAACTGAAATGAATGTATGGTATCCTTTCCACACATTTTTTCAAAAAAAAAAAAAGAAAAAAGAAAAAAAAGAAAAACTCATGCATTATTTGAGCTAAACATATATAGAGATGCAATCAGTTGTGTCCTTGAATATATATATATATATATATATATATATATATGGGTAGTCAAGAATGCATCAATTGAGACTGTTTTTTTTAGTATCATAATTTTTTTGTCTTTATTTTATTGATTCATTGTTGAAAGGTAAAATTGAAACCAAGTGGAATAGAAAATAGGAGTCCAGCTTACACACACTGATTTCAGTCTTCACTGTTTTCACTGAGAATATACTGTCTTCACTTGAAAACTCACTCACCCTCAGCGAAGACAGTATGTCCATAACATGTGTTGTCACTCAGTGTTTACATGCAACAGAATATTCCATAATACTTTATCCAAACATGTTTTTGTGAAGTGCAGACACCAAAATATTCCTACTTTTCAGAATGAAATAGTGTTTAGAATTGTATGGATGTACCCAAACATATTTCAAGCAATCATAGCTGTCTTTGTCAAATTGGTTTATCTTGTAATTTTTCAGACTATGCTGCTACACAATAACATCTGTTGTAAAAGATATGTAGGAATTTGTTTGAGCATTAATATAAATAATTAAAAACCATGAACTTTAATTTTCCACCAACTTTATGAATTGGTACAATTCACGGGAAATGGTTCAAATAAACATGGTGGAATTTTTTTATATAAATAATTTAAAGAAAACACTGAATTCATTGAACGATTTTATTCACCAATACTTTTAATCTTACATAATCTTCATCAATACTTAGAGTTCTGTTTTCTTTTAAGAAGAACATGGTTTTTAGTTATAATCTATCTTGAAAGGAAACAACAAAGCAGATCTGGTCAGAGTGGTTTTATGTTTTAATGTTTGTAATTCTAACCGTGACAAGCATTGATGGTACAACCAAGCATGGTGAGAGCTAGTGTCAAGCATGACTAATCAACAAGGATGTAACTGACCATGGGTTCTGGCACGCAGCGAGAGAGGCTGAGAACCATGTGTGAGGGTACCCGGGCGCATCTCGTGCAATGGCGCTAGCACCAAATGCCGGAAAAGCATGGGGAACAGAGGACGGGTCGCGTGGCACCCCGCGCAGGGGGGTGGTACGGTAAGGGCCACCCAGGATGAGTCCACACTGGGGCAGACAGAGCGGGCCCGGGTTAGGCAAACAGTTTAAAATTAGCGGTGATGGGGAGGGAGGGGGGAAGGTCCGAGGCAGGAGTCCTCGCGGCGTCCCTTTACGACTTGTTGGTACGGGGAGTGCCAGATTTACCTACCCCGCCTAACCCCCGCCCGAATCCTACCGCCCCGCGCTCATCCGGCCCACACCACCCCACCCTACCCCCGTCCTCCTATTTCTTCGTCTTCTGCTTCCATCCCGTCGCACGCCGATCTTTCCAGCGACGATCGATCGTACTGCGATCCTCGCCGAACAAGCCCCGCGATCCCGCAGTAAAGGCGGGGGCGTGCGAGAAAGTAGAACCTCGAAGGAAATACGGTAGAGAGAGGGGGAGAAGAGGTGAAGAAGGAGAGGAAGACGAGGAGGGCAGGAGGAGAACAGGTGGAGGTGTGGTGAGGGCAGAGTGTACCAAGGCAGCTTGATGAACAGACGATGATGATGATGATTGTGATGACGACGACGATGATGACGACTGTGTGAGATTGTGGCCTCGTTCGTAGGGAGAGGGCTCAGCGACTACTGTGTCATAAGCCCGGACGATTCTTGTTCCGTAGGGCCCCGCGCTTGTTTTGTTTCGTGGCCAAGGGTTGGTCAGTCTTTTGTAAGTTTCGACAGCATCTTCTCGTGTTCGGGCGCATGTATGTAGATTTTTAGGCCCTTTCGTGTGCCGGGGAGTTCTTTTTTATCTCTTGGAGTTCAGGGACAGATGTACATGGTCTGAGGGAAGGAGGTGGGGAGGTTTTAGTTCGTGAGGTGGGGTGGTTTACCACGCTAAAGTAGGGCAGGTGTCCGTTTCCCGTAGTGGCGCTGTGGGGTTGCGAAGAAAATTTTGGCATGGGGAGGCGAGACGTAAGTGGCGAGGAAGTGGAGGTACAAGAGCTGAAGGTGAAGGTTGGATTTGCTTGGGTTGCGGGAAGCGCCGGTGTGGGGAGGGTTTTGTGTGGGAGGTGAAGGACTAAGGATTTGGAGAACGGGGGGAGCTGGGCTGTAGTTGCCGTCCCAGAAGGGGAGTTGTGCAGGAGGTGTCGTGAATGTAGGACGCGACGAGCTTGTTTGTGGCGTGTAGGAGAACAGGGCAAGGCTCGAGCTGCAGTAGGAATTCCTGGTTACGTATCGTGGGAAGTATACGGTTATGTTTGTAATTGACTGTGTGTTCATACCTGAGGACATTTCGGAAGCGCGAATGCTGTGTAGCTGTGGAGAGCGTTTAGGGTATGTGAAGCGGGCATGCAAGATGTAGTTGGACATGATCTTTTGGTTGGGAGGGCTCGGCGGGCGGATGTTGGATACGGGGGCCTTGAATTGAGCATCCTCGTATCCTGAGCACAGGGGGCGACTCGTTGAGAAACTGACGGCAAGTGATTCTCCATGCTCAAAGTGGCGCTGGTAACCTAGAGCCTGGACGTTGGGACTTGAAGAAAATGATGGGTGGGTGGAGAAATGAGGGTGTATATGCCGGTTTTTGGCATTTGTATCAAGGCTTAATTAGCTCGGGTAGAATATGCCTTTTCTATTATATAGTTATTAGAACAAACTTAGAGCATGAAGTAACAGGGTAGGGTCTGCGTACTTTTTTTTTTTATTTTTTTTTATTTTATTGGCACCAGTGTTAAGGGATTTTTTCCTGCTGGGGTCTCTGAAGTTGGTCTCTCCAGGTTGCAGGTTCAGATTACTAGGTTCTCTTTTCTGCTGAAGTCTTCGATGGATCGGGATTTAGGGCAGATAACCCTGGAGGGTCTTCCCTTCAAGCAACACCAATTCTTTCCTGGAGGTATGTAGCCTCTATCATCTTGTTTGAAATTTTGATCATGTACATTTCCACGAGAATTTCACCTAACACAGTTCATCACACTTAGCACCACACGTAATGCGCGTAGATATCTTCATTAATGAAGATTCAGTGAACTTGAAATTTTATCCTGCCGATTAGCATGTTTACGATCCACTTATACGATTTTTAGTAGTCCCTTATGGCTCTGCGAAAGATAAGTGCGACGGGATGTGATACCACGAACTTCCATTTTAGGATGTGTAATATATCACATGTTGGAAGTCCTTTTATTGATGGAGTACACATTGATGTATGTTGCAGGAGGGATACAACAGTTGCCTCCAAATGGCAGAGACGTGTCTGCCGTTGACCGTAGTACTGAGTCATCTTGGTCTTCAAGGGAAACTGGAACTCACTGGGACTACAGCCACCCTCAAGAGGGTGGTGAGAGATCAATACATAGGGGTGACTGGAACGCAAACTCATGGCGTTGGGATGGTGCCGCACTTAGTGCGCAGCGAATTAGTAGAGCTCCTCATGGGTCAGGTTTGGACTCATCTAGAAATGGCACGCATCGTGAGAATGGGCGACAAAGAGGAAGTGCTGATTTAGGCTTACAGTTGGATGTAAGGGCTACAGGCACTGCTGAACCTAATCATCAAGTGATCCATATAGATGATAACGAGACTGAAGTGCAGGGTCAAACTTTCTTTGGACGACATACTCCGTCTCCACCTTCAAACGAACCGAATCCTTACAACAGAGGTGACGAATCTCCCGAGGATGACGGTCCTCTCAGTCTAAAGCTTGGAGGAAGTTCGTATGCGTATGTGCACGATGGGGCTGGGAAACGTCCTCGTTCTTCTTCCCCCCAGTCTCAAATTCCCACTTGTCAAGTAGATGGTTGTACTGCTGATCTTAGTAGGGCTAAGGATTATCATAGACGCCACAAGGTCTGCGAGGCGCATTCCAAAGCACCTACAACTCTTGTTTCTCGAGTGAGGCAGCGTTTCTGTCAGCAGTGTAGCAGATTTCATCCGTTGGACAAGTTTGACGAAGACAAACGAAGCTGTAGAAGGCGTCTAGCAGGTCACAACAAGCGACGGAGGAAAACCCAACCTGATGTATCGACACCTCGAGTTGAGGATCAAGCGGGTGTTAAGAATTCCGACCTCTTGGCCCTTTTGGGGATGTATTCTCAAATAAGAGGTCTTGCAACAAACTTTTTTGTTGCTCAATTGCTTCTGCGCATGTTTGCTTTTGGCGTTTACTTGTGCGTACTTTGGTTTAGTGTCGGAGTGTTCCTGCATCTGTAGGATAAGGAATCCTTTGCATATGGCACATGTTGTATGTTGTTAACAATCGTACTGGGATGTTGCTTTGACAGGGCCTTTAGAGCAACCTAGTGCTGCTGCTGCTGCAAGTGATCAAGACATTCTTTTGCAGTGTTTGAGACAAGCAGGGAACTTGAACTTGCCCAATAGTACACTTGAAGGACTTACTAGAGCTGCACCTTCTTGGAACCAGTTAACTCGAAATTCTGATCTTGCTCCACCTCAAATCGACCCCAGACTTCTCGCAACCCAGCTCACTGGACATGCTCCTCAGCAACTGGGCCCGCAAGATGCTCTTGCAATGCTGTTGCAGAACAATTTGAAGCATGCTGCGAGGATGGCTCAGGAGAATATCTATGGTCGTGCGGGGTTTAATGGCAATATGAATGGGGGTCCCTTGCCGTATCGAGTATCTAGTGCAGATGCATCGGTCAGTCATGCAGTTCCACAAATCAACAATGAACGCACCCCTTCAGCACCTGGGTTGTCATTGCCATCCTCTTTGAGGGTACCTGGGATTGTGCCTGGGGCTTTAGATCCTGCCCAGTTGTTAACAAGTATAGCCCTCTCTTTGCACTCAAGTTTGGCTGCTCAAACAGCTAGCCCAGGTAACCACTTGGCAGCAAATGGGTATGGAATGGCACAACCAGCAATGCAAGTTCATCCTGAACAATCTTCAATTGATACGAGGAACTTAAATCAGAGATTTGACAGGAATCAAGAAAACGATACATCTGTTCATTCACAAGTGGGCAGACAGCGGCAGTCAACGCAGAATGGCGTTTCGCATCCACACAAGCGGTCATTCTTAGACTTGCAGCAGTCTCAGGCTCCTTTGCAGCGGCCTTCAATAGATTTACAACAGCCTCCTCCTTCAGAGCAGTACAGTGATGCTTCTGAAACGGGTTCTGGTTCCGGGTCAGGTTCAGGATCTGGCTCTGGTGTGGGCTCTGATCACCAATCGCCTGGCACACCGAACAGAGATTTGGAGGTAGGCTTACTCATGAATATGTGATTGAATGCTGCAGATACTGGAGGTGATCGGTGATAATTTGTTGATTTTACTCTCGTAGCATCTTTGACTGACCTTGATAGCTGCTGGTATATTTTTGTGAAGTTGATGCTAACCTTAGTTTTCTGTGATTGTTACCAGAATAGTCGCATTTCTTTCAAGCTCTTTGATAAACATCCTACGCAGTTCCCTGAGGGTCTTCGAAGCCAGGTATTATATGTTCTTTCGTACGATTAGCACGATTTTTTTCATTATGTTCTTTGCCTTTAATTGAATCATCTGAAATTCTATCGTATAGGTGGGTCCTTTCAGATGCTTAAATTCAAACTTTATGGTTCTAAAGTAGATCCGTATAGGCATAGACATGTGAATGACGTTTTTTATGATTTGTGGGAACCATACCCTGTAGTGACATTAAGTTGTCTCCTTTCAGATCGATGAATGGTTAGCACACCGACCTTCAGACATGGAGGGATTTATCAGGCCTGGCTGCATCATCCTAACCATCTTTTTATCCATGCCCAAGTCTGCATGGACAGAGGTAGATATTTCTTTTCATTTGTAGTACTATCCGTAAAGGATGAAAGTTGATCCCAGTAATTCACATCTCTCTTTCCCCTCTCCCCCCCTTTCACTAGTCACTTTTGCGATCTTTCTAAAATTCAGATTTAAGTTTTATTTCTCTATCTCTATTCTTATGTTATCTTTCCAGATTGAAGGGAGGGATATCAGGCGCGCGACGGTGTGCATTATGTGACAGGATTATTAACTCATTGTTTTCTTCTGGTTACAGTTGATTAATGACCTGCCCGGAAGTTTACGGCGGCTTCTAAGGACTGGTTGTGAGTTTTGGTGTTCTGGGCGCATGCTAGTGCAAGTTGATCGACAATCAGTTTTAGTTGTTGACGGTGAGAGTTCATCTAATTCATCAGCGGTTCTGCATATTGTCGTGCTAGTTGTTTCGTATTTTTTATTGAAAAGAATGTATTTCGTGAAGAGTCACTTAAGATGGAATCATTCTTTTTTTATTTTATATTTCGCTCAAGTTTTCCCTTCGTTTTTGCAGGTGAAATTATCTCGTGTAGAATATCCAGTCCCTTCGAGAGTCCTTACTTGTTGTCGGTACGACCACTTGCTGTTGTAACTGGTCAACAGAATCGTTTGACTGTTAAAGGATTTAATCTCACAAGAGCTGCTACAAGGTTATTATGCGCTTTCAGAGGAAAATACTTCTCAGAGGAAATCTATCAACAGCATCATACATACGAAGAGTCGGTGGCTTCTGTGGATGAAACGGAGACAAAAGTCACATTGAATAGCTCAGTAGAAAGCTGCGGCGTTTCCAGAAATGAAGAGAATGAGGCCTTGGACTTGGTGGATGTTGAATCTTCCTCAGCTGATGAAGGACATGTATCTTATAGGCCTTCATCTTTTAGTGCTATTTCTGAAGTTGAGAGACTGTCTAGGGTTGATACAGATTTATCTGAACAGGAGGATTCGACTGGTGGCCGAGATGATTTTGCCAATGACATTGACCCTGGGCACTATTTATATACCGATGTTGGCACAAGTTTGTCAAGTTCGCAGGCTGTTTTTAATCTTGATATCAGCACATTTCCATCCACAATGGAAGCTGATAGTTTCGGTCGGTGTTTTATTGAGGTATGAACTTTTTGAAAGAGTTGTGGTCACGGTTACTATTCAGTTTTTTTGCGGGAATGTTCATAGTTTGCTTGTAATAGTAGAACTCGAACGGTTGAGTTATTGTTTGGTAAAATATTTGATGCCGTGTAGGTGGACCAAGACACGCTGGAAGGGAACTGGAAGCCAGTAATCGTTGCAGATAAGCTTGTAGCTGCTGAGATTTCTACCCTTGAAGATGAGATTGAGACGGCTGCCTTGGTTGCTGGAAGGCTTGCCGAACAATATGGGTTTGATCCATCTGTTGTTCTATATTGTACTGAATTGGCTAGGCTGGCAGAAGAAGAGGATGTTACCCGATTTCTAAGTGAGCTGGGGTGGTTCTTCCAAAGAAGTTATTTCCGATACCTCAACTTTTCTTCACCCTCTACTCAGGTACTCATCTTGCCTTCTCTCTATGGTCCTCTGCGGGTTATGTTCGGGCTATGGATGTTCCTTTCGTAATTGTTATGATTTGATGTTGCAGTTTTTGAATTCTATTGTGTTATGCTTTGTGCAGTACTCATTGTATGCCTGTACGCTAGCTATATACTCATGCTTTTATGTTGTGCTCTGCGTTTGTTAACTCGTTTCTCTTGTTTGAACAGATATTTTCCACGAGGCTCAAGCAGCTTTTGGTATATTCTGTTGAACGCAATTGGTGTGCAGTGGTTGGGAAGTTGTTGGACACTGCTTTCGAGAACGGTGATTGGGAAGCAGCATTTACGGAGCTTTCTGACATGTCACAAGAAGAAGCTAGTTTGCTTCATCGGGCAGTTAGGAATAAAAATCGGCCAATGGTAGAACTGTTGTTTGGCTTTGCTCCCTCATTCCTCGCTGGAATAAATGATCCAAATGTTGAAAGCTTCAAACAAAAGCTTGAATTTAGACTGAAATGGAGCTTAATATTTAAGCCAGACATGCGAGGACCTGCGGGTCTCACCCCACTTCACGTTGCAGCCAGCATGCATGACGCAGAAGATATTGTTGATGCTTTAACCAGCGACCCTTGTCAGGTCAGTAATTATCAGTGTTTTGGTAGGAGTCTAGCTAGCATCTGATATGTGTTAAGTTGCCCAATTATTACTATTATTATTGTTATTATTGTTATTATTGTTATTATTGTTATTTATTTTTTTCCTCTTCCTATGGTTAAGTAATTGGGTGTAAAAACGAATTTAGTTATACAACGTACGAATATATAGTAACAATCTTTTTTGAATATTTTCACTGCAAATATCTGATGATATGTGGATCATATACGCATGTCTTGTAGGCTGGCTTGCATGCTTGGTTACACAAGGAGGATGATTCCGGGGCAACTCCTCTCAGCCTTGCAAAAGCAGGAGGTAATGTGAAATCTCTTCAAGTTGTAAGAGCAAAGCTTGCTCGATTGGAGAATCCAGTCAGTGCTGTTTTAGATATTTCACCTGGCTGGGACCATCGCAGAGCTGACTCAATTGTACAAGTAGTGGAGTTGCCACATTGGACACCATCAACAGGAGCAGACCCTGCAGTTTCCAGGCCCGATGAGACACCCACTTGTAGAGAGGTAGATTTTGCAAGATTACCTCGGGATGTATGCGGCGTTAAGGGTGCTATATACAGGCCTTTCTTGGTGAGCATAATGGGAATCGCATGCATATGCGTGTGTGTTTGCTTGCTCCTGAGAGGACCTCAGAATGTTCTACCACTCTTCACTTGGTCAGGGTTGGATCAAGGAAAAGAATAATTTGTGCATGAGTCAAGGCACTGCACTTTGTATAGCCTCGCCAAGGCACTGCACATCTGAAAGGAGTTTGATGGTCTTCTCCAAAGCCCCTCGTCTCATTACCAGCCGCACACTTCAAAATGATGCAGCAGCCTCCTTTCATGTCGCAGACGAAGTCTGCGGGTGGTGAGATAGTCATCCCATATTGGCTTCCTTGAGGATTCTATGTCAACAGGATGACTCTGTAAGACTAATCATTAATTGCTTCCGTCTACTCTGCTAACGGTGGTGGACGAACCTGCGTTATGGTTATTTAAAGCATCCTTCATGGGTATATGACTTGAGCTGTCAGAGATCATCACTGCACGAGTAGGAAGACGTCTTTCTGACCAGCATTCTGCCGAATTTACAATAGACGCTTCGTTACCAGCGGCATTTTTATACCGAAATAGTGTGCTTGCAGAGTTCTTGACTTACATAAGTGAACTGCTACAGAGGATGGTTTTCTGCTGTCAGCACCGTTTATTGACCTGTCTATTGTAATTGTTTAGATTTGAGACATGCCCTCTAACAGAAGGGAGAAATCTTTTCAAGGGTGCTTATTACTTTGTAAATTTAGTTACATGATTCTTGGTGGAATTTCTTGCAGGACTGTTGATAGAAACGAAGTATGCTTTTCAGGAACATGTTGATAAAGATTGATATTGACATTTCGATTACATGGAAGTGGAGTAAATTTGGTTTTAACATCTGTGTTATTTTAACTTGAACCTCTTTTAATATGGTTAACAGCAGAACTTGGATTGTCACGCCAGAAGTTGCATTTCGGTCTGAGCTAAAGTTGAAGTGTAGTTAGAAATTTTGATTATAGAGTCGAAGTTCGTGTCGAATTAAAAACCCACATATCGTGGGTGACAACGTCTTTGTCAAGGATCATGTTCAGTATGTTGTATTGTTTGTTAATTTAACTGTAGATATGAAATGTGATTAATTGCTAATGATTGTTCCTACTTTGATATATATGAATATACTTTCATATAACTTTGACATATATTTTGATACTTTTTTTTGCCATGTCTTATACAGTGCAAACAAATATATGTTATAACTTCATTGATATCAATGATATTATAGCTGCTGTCATATTATAACTATTTTTCTAGCATGTAAAGTGCAGTTAATTAGTTTAATCAAAATCTAAACATAAATATCCAACTCATGTTTATTCTATCTCATTTATTATGCTATAACTTACTATATTGTAACACCACATTATGTAACTTGTGCTACTAATATATAGTTTGTTCAAGGTTAGAAAATAAATTTTGATTGTTGTCTAGAGTATATTTGTTTTCAATTCATCCCACTTGGTGCCCATCAATTTGATTCTCAAGTCTTCATGGTCATACAATAACATTATTCCAATTAGTGTTGTTTATAAACCAATTGAAATCTGCAACCACTCTAATTAAAAGTATCCAACAAAATGGCTCAAAATTGTGTAGGAATTTTAATGGAAAAATTTCAACACAAACTATATCTACATACTATTGGTTGTGTTATTTAAAATTACATTATTATTTGTGTAATAATTTAAAGAAATAGTATTGAATTGCATTATTTTTTTTACTTTTTAAATAATAATTATATGCAATACAAATTGTTTTTTTAAAGTTATATATAAGATTTGTGGCATCTTAAACAAATTGTTTCAAATAGTTCTAGGAACAAATATAGATTTCAATTGTAAGGCACACATCTATGTGTAAAAATTATCAATAAACAAACCAAAAAAATATATTTTTAATGATAATATAAAAATAAAAATAATTCTTTACATTTTAATTACAAAATAAAAATAATTCTTTACATTTTAATTACAAAATACATATCAGGTGTAAATAAAAAATCACACATTTAAAAAAAATGGTGTCATCTTTTTAAAGCTAAAACATTTGTGAAATCTAAAATAAAAAAGAACACAAGTTCTCATAACTATTAGAAAAGAAAGTTTGATATACATACACAAATAATACAAGACATATAATATTTCTTAAAAATATTGTCAAATTTATATAATAAATTATGGAATTTAAACAATTAAAGTAATTTAAAAATAATACTATCATTGTCAAAATTTTATAATATCAAAATTAAATATACATAAACTTTAATATCAATTAAAATCTTAATATTTTAAAGTACTTTAATTGTTTTTAAAATTTTAAAATAAATTTATTTCCTTCTTTCTTATGTTGTATTTCTTGGTATTATTTCATTAATGTTTTTTTATTTAGTTTTGTTTGTTTTCTTTAAATACCAATTTTCAGAAGAAATATTCATAGAAAATCTACTTCATTTAAGAATAGATATGGTTGATAATATTTCATTATAATTACTTACTTGTAGAATTTTAAAAAATCATAGTTTTGACAAATTCAAAATCAATTGTGTACCATACAACATTAATGTTCTAAAACAATTACTCATTCACTACTAAAAATTCAATGAAACCAATACAAAAACCACAGTTATTATTCTAAAACCCAAAACAATCGATGCAAAAAGAAAAATGAGAATCATTCACGACAAAATAAAGCCAGACCAGGTGGACATAAAAAGTATATTTTCCAACAATAAATATTCATTTGGAATTGCTCCGTCTGAGGATGATTTTTATCGCACACACTAACGACCGCATCCATAATTTGTCATTCATACATCCTTCCGTCCATACGCCGCCACGTCATGCATTGATCTGGTCCCTCCTCGTCGCCAGCGCTGCAGCTATGGCAAAGCACACCGAACGTCGAACGTGATTCATAGTTTCCCGTGTGGTGTTTTTGTCGGGGTTGTCGTGGTCCATGGCCTGTGTTTCGTCAACGATCGACGTGGAAAGGATGCTCTTGATTTGACACAAGAATTGGTAACCTGATTCTCATGCATTGGTAAGCACTTGTGGATAGGACCCTGGAGAAAATAGCTCATGGAATGGCAGTTTAGATTTGTTGCTGTGCTAGATGGCACAATTTGTGTGGGGTGTGCTTGAAATAGTGTAGGATTGGTTGTGACGTTGAGCTTGAGGTTTTTGTTCAGAATTTGCGGATTCTGGAATGAATTCGGTTCTGTATCCGCAGCTCTTTGATCCAATGTTCACCGTTATCGGCGTGTGGAAATGTGATTCGGGGATTTTCTTGGTTTCGTCATAGAAACCTTAACCTACAATTGGAATGCATGTTGGATAAGAGTTTTTAGGCGGCTTACCTGGTTGCGTGGGAGTGGTAGAGTGCCAGTGCTTTTTTCTTGTTTAGAGAAGGCCTGACTTAGGGGATGTTTAAACACGTGGGTATGTTCTCGGAGCCTACTCGTATAACAGTATCCTCATCTGCAACCATCGTCAGCAGTGGCTTTAACACAAGTACAAAGAAGGGGGGTTCTTTTACGTTGGAATTGGCACTTTCTCCTGGTGGTTTGATCCTTCGTCGTATCGACTTCCTCGTTGGGCCACCGAATTATCCTACTAAATGAAGTGAAATAATTTTTTTATCTTCAATTCCATCTATTCTAAATTGTTTAAAGCGTTTCAGTCTTAGGTCTTGAAGATGGGAGTTGCACCATGCGAGACAATGTTGAGTCCGAGGGAATATTGAGCCTCAGACTGCCCTTGATCCCCTAAGTAAGTAACGCGTGATACTCAATTTTGTGACAAGCTGGCTATTGTTTCTACCGCATCAATTCTGTTCTTGCTGTGTTTATACCCAGGTGCGTCAGTAATCAACGCATTCTTCTTGGCATTTAATTGCATCTAATAATTGCAGGAACTTATCTACATGAAGCTAAACTGTCAGACATTTGGAAAGAACCAGAAAGACACTCAGAAGGCAATCTTGATGATGAAGCTTTGGATCTGCTTGTTCTAGCTCTAAAAACAAGGTGAAGGCAAATGGCTCATCTTTTGTCGAAGGTGAGAGCCCTTGCGTCCAGTGACAAAGCACTTATCAAGAAGCTGAGGGTGATGCATGAGGCAACTAAGAAGCAGCTGTGGTACAAAAGAAACAGGGCAATACTTTGAGCCACTTTGAATGCAAAGAGTAAACGTGAAGGGTTTAAATTGTCTGTTTATGTGGTTTACTCTGACCTGCAGTGCTCTTGCCCTGAGAATATTTTTTTCCTGAGATGAAGAAGCTGGAGGATCGTATACGCTAAGATGATTATTGGAACTGAATTGAGCGGTTTCATTTGATTCGATTAACAAGCAAAGTGATTCATATGTGGCATCATTGGGTGATCAGGCACTTAGGTTACGCCTAATAGAAACTTGTCAGCCCTCAAGCTCTGGGTGGTTGTTTCAAATGTAATTTGTAAGTAGTTTGAGCCTTGAGGATTAGTATTATCTAATTTAAGATGTGTTATAGCTCACTTTTGAGAATTGCTGGGACACTTTATCATTAAAGTCGGTAGCAAAAATTGTTGGAAACTTTTCATAGTGTGCATGTTACCTTAACGTGGGTGCATAGACAGTGTGGGAAGTCAGGCACTCGGGTTTCAAGGCTTCAATTTTAAAGTAGCTTTGTTCGTGTGTAAATTTCAGTCAACGAATGATCTCTTGATCACTTTTTCCATACTAACAAAATTTGTAGTGAACTTGCAGCTACATCTGCTTGTGCTTGAGATCATTTGGAGGACCCTTCTGATTGATCGATACGTGCTTGGAATCAGATTAGCATGTATTCCACATAGTTACCACACTCTCATTCACCGAGCCATTCTATTGTGGTTCCGTGCCTAGTCTCCCGGTCGAGCCATCATCAAAGTGCAGAACTTTGGATGTACTCCTATTGTCCAATGTTAAAGCAGCTTGAAACCCAATTCATGAAGGCCTGTTTTAAGTCTCATTAAGAGAGATGTCGTCAAGTTGAATTGTAACAACCCTAGGTGTATGTCTGTCGTTGAAGATTCTATGAAGTAGAAGTCTTTCCGACGTTGGACAAAATCTTATTCTTGGACGATGACGTTGTCGGCTGTTGAGACCTCACTCCTCTTTGGACGGTCGATCTTAATGGTAAAATGATTGGAACCGTTGAGACTTGAGACAAATTTTTCTATGGGTTTTTACCGATGCTTGAATTTTTCCAATATTCAAATTGCAAGTAACTTCATTTAAGGTGGCCATGTGTGAGTGTATGTATGAACACATTAGCCTCGGAGAACTGGAAGCAATGGAATATTACCGCCATCTTCCGTAAAGGGCAAAATTTGGTAATTTACTTCCTGTCCAAATCACAGGCTGAATGGTTTTCTTTCTTAGCAAGTAGCACACCTTGTAAGTATGCGGGTTATTTTCATCCCATTGTTCTGCTCTGAAGGTTCTGAAGCGGAACAGCTTCTGAATTCTACTTGTGTTGGTTGCGCATATGATTTCGAATGCCTTTGAAAAGTATGAATCTCTGCGGAATGAAGATAGGACTATGTGGAAGCTAGGGACGCTAAAACCTTGGATGGTGGCATTTAATAACCTGACGCATTGATTTGTAAAGTTTCGGCACGTGTTGAGGTAGGGATACAACTCAGACACTCACAAGAAGGCGAATTGAGCTGCTGCGGTCGTTCAACACAATGGCAACATGGCACCGTAGTTGGAGATTGGCATCCGCATGTTCAAGCCCTAGAGATCTGAACATGTCAAGCGCAACTATCCTCCGCCCCACCAATGCCATCTTAGCGACTACGTTCCGAATCATCAAGATTGAATGGAATTCAGGTCAAAGGTCAAAGACTATCTCCGCACGGTTGATGATTAGTTTCAATGCCAAATATCCGTAAAAGAACCTTGAATACTGTGTGGAATCGAATTGGCTTTTGTCAGGATACTGTTTGCAGTACTTGCCTTGACTGATGACTGATTCAACTTTATAGAGCAGTTCTGGGTTGAAGTTTCTGGAAAGATGGTGAATATGATCTTGCGGTGCGGCAGCGTATGATATCGTTTTAGTACACTGCATAATTGTGAGTAGGTTGATACACCGCCCTTCACAACGAGGCAGAACTATATTACGCAAATTGATATTGAAGACGAAGATTTTCCCCTTGTTGAGTGTGTCCGGAATTAGAACATTTGCAGAATTTGCAGAATTTGTCAGAAGTAAAGTGGACCAATTTTCTCATTTGGTTTGTCCAATTGCAAGTAAACGTTCTAGGAGGTTGTGTAAGATAAAATGTAGATAGTTTGAAATGGGAGGTGTTGAAAAGGAATCACCCAACCGTCTTGCTACACGAAAGCCTAAATACGTACGTGGCTTCCTATTACAAGCCTGATCTTTGTACACTGCATGGTTGATGTACGAACACTAAGCAAGTTTTTGCTAAGAAAGTGGGATATTTTCAAGCATATTCTGGAGCCTAACTTGCAACAATCTCGATGAAATCAATCTCAGCGGCTGCCGGAAAATTGTCACTGTTGCGACCTTCAACTGCTGCGGGACGCCAATGCTCCTGCAAGAGGTAGCCAACGCTTGTCCTCAAGTCGGCAATGCCAACCGTCTGACAGGGCAAGCAACGAACTCCGTGATCAAGTTGGTGCGGTTCCACTTCGGTAAGAATGTTTCGAGAATCTCCGAAGTAGTTTTGTAAGGAGTTCAGTGGTAATGTAAGGTGCGCCATATCCAAGTTGGAACTTGATGAATCCATATACCCGGAGTGTGGTTGTGCGGGTGGCGCCATCTGTATGCCGGATGTTGGATCAAGCGTCACCGAAACATTTTTTATTCCTATAATTTTCGGGTGAAGTACTTCATTTTCAAGTTGTTGAATCCCGTGTGTGTCGAATCGGGTATGTGATTCACTGCTTCGCTGCTGAAGAGGGTTCCAATGAGAAAGACGATCTACTGTGTTATGATCTATCTTTCTTTGATTGAGGCCAGCGTCCGAATTGTCAGCAGCCATCTGACTCCACGTAACATCATCTCTAGGTACATGCCATCTGCCACCTGAAATGTAAGAGTCTCCTTCATGTTTTCCCGTGTCTCTGAAACCCGGTATCCACAGTGGAGTCGAATACATTCCATTATTTTCATTTTGTCCGCAATCCCACCAACCTTGATTGAAAACAGATCCACGTCTCTCATGCTGTAGCACTAAGCTCCCTTGTGGTGCGTTGCTAAAGTCGGGATCGCCTTCTTCTCCACTTCTACATATTGCATGTGATGGCTGTTTCCTCTCCTTTGACCGCATTTCTATGATATGAACAGGGCGTTGATATTCTGACTAACAAAGCGGTAACAGAGGAAAACATTTAGAATCACGGAGGTATTTGAAAGTTATCAAGTGTTATGTTCAATCTGCAGAAAGCATAATTATCATGCCTTACTTGCAGCTTAGAAATCTTTTTGCCTCAGGTCCTGAACTGTAATTGAAATGAATTTTGGGCTTGGAGTGCAGAATTTACCTTCCCAGCGTTCCAATTTGTGTCAGGATTGCTAGTGATCTGTGTGGTATTTGGGTGAGTATTCTTCGAAAGTCTCTTGTGTTGATCAAGATCGAAATGGTCAAGATTTGATGGGGAGGTGGTTTTATAGGTGTTTCCTGTCCGCTTAGCCTGGGCTACAACTTTCTGCTGGTAATCACGAAGGATAGTGCATCGGGGAACGGGCTCAACCGGACCGCCTTTGGAGCCACCTACTGGCTTTCTGTGCTTGCGCCGGAGATCTTTACGTCGCATTGTAGCATTCCAATGATTCTTGATTGCATTTTCAGTGCGACCGGGAATTAGCTTGGCTATGTCCGCCCACCGATTCCCTAGAGTATTGTGAACGAATACAAGATACTCCTCCTCTTCAGAGCTCCAACCTTCTTTCTGTAAGTAGTGCTTAGAATCAGCACTGACTTTTATTTCATCCTCTGGTCGCAGAGAAAACTCAGTGCAGAACTTTGGGTGCGGACTACGACTGTGGCACTAGGACATTGCAGGGTTGAGTGCAGCCATACCTTAATGTCTGGACGCAGGTGGTTGTGCCACCGCTCTCGGCACTGCTTGCCAATGCGACCGGATAAATAATTGGCAATGAGTGACCAGCGTTGTTGTCCATACCTCTTCACCAATTCTATCAGGTGCCTAACCTCTCGATCACAATAGCAAACACATTCAGAATTCACAAGTCTATTTACAAATAATGAAGATTTAACTGGTAGTGTGCGGAGAGTGGAAGCTTGTATACCTGTCCTCCTCGATTGTCCATAGGCCTTTTATAGTGTTTTGACGGTGTGTCCCCCTTTGAGAAGAACGATTCATGAAACTTTTGCTTGACAAATCAATATTATGAGGGTCACTCTGGAACACCTCGTCTGGCTCCCTTCCTAGGAGCTTCGGATAATTACACTCTGCAGTCCCACCAACATCGTGATATGTTTCACCCAACCCATTTCTCGATCCAGAGAGAAGAGACTCCTCATTCTGACCAATGGAAACCACACTATCGTGAACTTTCTCTGTGAAATCATCACATCTGGTATTGCCAAGCTTGTGCCGGTGGTCGCTGGTGAATCCTCCTCCTGCGACGATTTTGTGGGAGTTTTCCTTTAAACCGAAATAGCCTTGAAACTTCTCGGTAACGTTAACAGCTTTCAATTGTTGAAGGTCTAATTCCTCAAAATTAATGTACTCCGCGACATGGCCAACAACTGGCCTCCCGTGGTAAAGGCCGACAGTGGACTTGCTCGGTGGAACTGGCGGACACGGAACCGATCTTAGTTCATGCTGTTGTTGCGACAGCTTAGGCCTGTTTGAGCTCCAGACCCTTGAAATAGACACCGAATGGGGCTCGGATTCCCACTGCCTGTCAAGCAAGTGTGCTCTCTCCGCTTTGTGTTGCTTAAATTCCATCTCATTTTCGGAGGTTTCAGTTTCAAGGAGCCTGTCTCGTATCCACCTTTCATCTTGTCGTGCTGCCTTGTTTGTGTTGTCAAATGCAACAGCATCTTTTTCCGCTGCACTGAGCTGGGCCCTGCAAGACTCAATGGAAGATCTTTGTTGCTGCAGAAGATACTCTTGCTCACTGGTGACGAATTTACCTGTAATAGAACTGCTCAGTTGTTTGAAATTGGAGCTTGCACTACGAGGACAGCTAGTGCTGAGGCCACCGTTGAGGCGGAGAGATCCTAAAATTTGGTGTTGAAGAGAGCTTCCTAGAAAATTAAACTGGGAGTCCCAGACCTGATCCAGCACGCACGAACCGATTGGTCTGCTTGAGCTGCCATGAGGTGTGAGTACGACATCGGGATTCTTGATGAACATTCTAGTTTCTCTATCCACTGGTTCTGGTATTTTGGTCTCCATTGGTCCTCTAAAGTCAGGTCGCTCCACCAAATCGGAGAGTGCATTGAATCTCAAAGCATTCACTTGTAAGGAGTGTCGCTCATAAACAGTGGGTGGTTGCAGTGATCAAGAGAGAAGGTCCATCTTCATACATTGTCGAACGCCTCTCTGCTCATGGATACCATAGAAGTTCTCATCTTTCTCGATTCCAGGGCTTTAAAACCAGGTTTCTCTCTGATAGCACCACCTCACTGCTTCTAGTGTTCTGTGCACTAGATTGGATGAACAGGGAAGGTTGTGGTATTTGAGTTCTGCACTCTACTCTGAGAGATATTGGGCAATGTCCTGCCAAAGATCAGGTTAGCCTAGACTTGGGCACTTTCTTGTGAAATTTAGACGAAAACGAAGAATTTCATTGGATACTAAGTACTGAACAAAGTACTAGATGACTGCAAAGCAACTTTCGCCAAGTCAGACTTTGTTAGGAAATCGGTAGGGTTGGGCCAGACAGTCACACGATACCACACACCTCACCAAACTCAAGGCTAATGAGACCATGGAGACGTGAACTTAATCTGAGGATTTTTTAAACGACAAGTTGCTAACGACCGCCGTTTTGACCAACTATACCTCACAGAATACTGCTGATCATTTAAATAGGAAAAATAGATCAGGTTAAATTATAGTTTTCAGTGCACAAGTCCAACTCTGATCTCTACAGCGGAGGGAGCTAATTCCAGCAACGGACAGACGATCTAGAACAGCTGGACTGAAAACTAGTTAATTCGTGGTTGCTTCGAAACCTGTCGCGTGTGATGTAGCTTCGATTACACAAAACTTCGACAAGTCTTCTCTCACAAGCCCCGGTCAAATCAGCGTCTTCAACTCCGTTGCAAAAATTGATTCTCTTCCTACACAAGGGACACATTGAGCGGAAATCGATCTCCAGCGTCACGGCTCTACGGCTGACCGATTCCATTCCAAGCGTGTCCCTCACATGAGAAAACGTTCTAAACTAGTTTTGCCATGAACACCCACGGTCACAATGCAACCGACAGGTTCTTCAGGGGGGCCGACCCGAGGAGCTACTGATTCCCAACGGTTAAAACACCCCACAAAATATTTCATAGAAGGGTCTCCGATCATCACCAGGAGCTCCTTCCTAGCTTGCCACTCGAACAAACGTGCAAGCAAGGCGACGAGAAGTTGGCGCAACTCGCGGAACAATCCACATCGCCGACCCCAACTTCGCCTTCGAATGGCCTGCAAATCAATACTCCAATTTCGCGAGAAGCCACCCACAGTGGCGCACCTCAGAAATGGGCAACTGTCAGTGACAATTCGCTGGTCTCTCATAACCCTGGTCCTTCCTCCGCAGCTGCTCTAACCCTTCACTAGCTATTCATGTGCGACTAGCGGCCTGGCTACCGAGGTCACTAGTCCTGCTTCTCCATCAGGTGAGCTATGCTGGGATACACACATGGCAGTGCATCCTTGCGTCTCCTCTTTGCCTCTCCTCATGCTCCCTCCTCCCTTCAGCTCCGAAACCAATCCATCAAAACCGATCCGAACGGGGGCACTACCAAGCTCTACTCCATAGATCGCGCCTCTTCTGCCCCACCACATATGCACCCACAAGCCTATCACCACTCGCCTAGCTCCCCTGTCTGAATTCACCACCAGCATCGTCTCTACAGTGGCACTAGGGACACGACAGCTACAAGCCACCGTATTCAAAAGAGGAAAGCTAACGAGTCAACTGTTTTCCATGATGTGTCTCTTTGTGGCTTACAGACTGATCCTCCCCTCCCCCCTCATATCGTGTGCTCCTCGAATCTCTCACCAGCATTTTTGGCGTTCTAGCACTGCAGTATGAGATCACGGACCTCTGGACCTATCAAGTGGGTGTGTACCAGCACCAGTAGCCCAGATTCTTCCCTGTACGTGGTGGAAATTCCCATGTACCCACGTCTTATGTGGGACTGTCAGCTATGACACCATCGTTCAGCCATTTGCTACTGCGATCAAGGCCCAGTGATGACATACAGCGTCGCTCAATTTCCGCCCCATCGACCTGCAGGTGCAACAACACCCCAACACCTGCTTCCCATCGATCCCACGGATCTTCCAGCTTCCACGTCGTTGCAGGCGATTCCCTTCGCCTCTGAAGGGCTTACATCACACGATTCCTGCTCATCACAGCATGATAATAATAAAACACTAACGATTTCTACTATTGATTCTTATAATATACCATTTGTATGTGGTGTGTTTTTTTTGTTACAGTGCTCGGGGCCCACGTCACTGATTCCACAGATCAGCTTCCCCTACGCATCCACCGCATTATATTCCCTGCCGTCGCATTTTTAAGAGCTTGCGTGAAGCTGTGAACTGATCATCAGTCTCATCAGATGTTGAGTATCCACAAAGAATATCTATATATATGTACAGATGTATATGTGTATATATTTATATAAATATTAACACATGTGTGTCAGGATTTTCGGGGTGTTTTCAGTGTACTGAGTAGACGCTTTTTCTTGGGATCCTCGGTGTTAAATAAGTTTTGTTTACGGCCGATTTAAGTTAATATTAACCTCTGTTAAGCTGTGTTTACTGTAGTGAATACTTTCATGTGGTTATTTTTAATATGATTGGCTGGAATTGTATGTTGTTTAATGTGTGATTTGAATGGATGAGTAATGTTTCTAGTTTTTTTTACTTTCCGTATTGCAAGGTTTTCCGTGGATAGCATCATTTTTTGGAAATATAGGTGGAGTGTTTGCTTGAAATTTTGTTTTCAATTACAGAATTGATGTTGATTTATTTTGTTTTTTTCTTTAGTATTAATCAGTTTTTAAGAAAAAGAAATCTATAATACTCTTGTGTGCACCCACAATTTCAATTCAATATTTTTTGAAATTTACATACAATTTGTTTAGAGCTTGATCAATTAATAAGTTGTAATAAAAAAATACAATTTTTTTTTCTAAATTTGCACTGTGTGTTTAGAAATGATAATCAATATTAATAAGATGTAAGAATATATAAAGGCACTTTTTGATTGTTTTTAATTTCTAGTAAAATTTTCTAAAATTAAATAAAGATCAAAAGTATATAACATCATAACTGAAGTACAGTTAGATACTTGTTTTATGCTTTTTATATCTTAATTAAATTAGAAATTAGAAATTTTATATTTTTTTAAATTATTGAATAATTAAATAAATGATCTATGAACTTATATTTAATTTTAGTATTTAAAATATAATTTAATTATATTTTTATAATTATTTAGATTATAAATATATTTTAAAAGTAATAAAATATCAACATTGCCTTAAACCTAAGACTTTAGGTAGAATTAAAAATAAACTCTCAAAAGAATTAGTTGACACATTTTTCCAAAAGCCATCTTAAAACTATTACATACTTTATTTAAATTTTATACTAATATATCTATTTATAATAAAAAATTAAAATAAATAATATATTTTAAAAGAATAATAAGAAAAATAATAATCATTAAATATTATAAAGAAAAAAATAAATTATATAATCAATTTTCCAAACATTCTTTCAAAATCAAATATATAAATTTTATTATACTTTTTAAAAGCATATAATTTTTATTCATTGATTAAAATAATCTACAGATGTTTATTATGCTTTTGGTATCTATAAATTTAAAATTTAAAATATACAAAAAATTTATATGTTTTTTAAAAAAATATAAAGAAAATCACTTTAAAAATCACTTTAAAATATTATTTTTTTATAATTCACAAAAATAATTTCATTCTTATATAAAGATCTATATATTCAATTTTTATTATTTGTAGCATTATCCAATTATTTTTCTTATCATTATTATTATAATTATTAAATATGTAATTTTTTAATTATCTTCCAATGTAGATATATCTTTATATTAGCTTTAATTCTAATATCCCTTACTTCCTTATACATAATATATTCTTTAGATGTTTACATGTTAATATTAGTGTAGTACTTTGTTCATAAATTTATTTACTATCAATTTAATTTTTAATTATTAAAATTTTAAATATTATATATACTAAAATATAATTTTATTATATATTCATTAAATTTAATATTATTAATAAAAAATTAGAATTTATATTTATTAATTATTAAAAATCTAATATAATCTATAATTAATTAATTAATTATTTATTTATTTATTTATAATAATATAGTATTTATAATAATTTTTGATATACATATGTAGCTTATCAAATATGTGGATTATATTTGCTTTCTAAGCTACTGTTAACTTTTCAAAACATTTATCTTGAAACAAGTCTTCAAATGAATAAAAAAATAACTAAGTATAATAATAAGGATTCTTCTTAATAAAAATTTGTATGCACTAGATTTTTTAAAATCTTAATATTATAATAATATTATTAAACTAGTTGGGAATAAAATTTTAAAAAATATATATATATACACATATTTTAAATAAAATTATAATTAAAATTTTAATGATATAATTTGATCACATAATTAAATATAAAATATAATATCATATTAATTAAAGTAATAAATTTTTTAGTTTATTTGTTATTATAATAGCATCAAATAATATTATCAAAGAAAGTAAATTGAAATAACCAACACCTATATATATATATATATATATATATATATTCAATATTTTTTTTAATCTTTTTGTATTTTAATTATTTATTTACTTTTATTCTTATTATCTATCTTTATTATTTTATGTCTTTATTTATTTTTTTATTATTAATATATATATATATATATATATATATATATATATATACATAAATATCTTACTTTAATTCATGAATATCAATGAGCATAACATAAATTATTATTATTACCAAAAATTATATTGTGGTGAAAATTTAAGACCTTGTTGATATGGTTTGAAGTTTTAAGTTGTTTAAAAATACTTTGGTCATTATTGGTAGCGACAAGATTTGTTTTAATCATAAATTTTTATTTTAAACATTATTTACATATAAAATTTAATCAAATTTTATAATAATAAAAATAAATAAATAAAAAATCTGCAAATAAATTATAATGTAGATATTACAATTAATGTCTATTATTTTTAATTTTTTAATTTGGAAACTTTCAAATATTTTTTATGTATATATTATTAATATAATACTAGATTTTTTAATTGAAAAATTTAATGTGTAATATTTTTGTTTATATTGATATTGTTTATATATTATTTTGTTGATGTTTTTGTCTTATATATTATTTTCATATTTTTATGTAGTTTACTTCTACACTTTTTTTTCTTCGTTATTGATTTACAATTTTTTTTATTTTTTTATTTTTTTAATATGTAAGGAGTTTTTACTATAATATTATTTTTGTAAGTGTATGTTAATTTATTTTTATTAATTTTTTATATTTTTTTGTAGCATTAATAGATTGTATATGTTAATTCTTAGATGTATTATTTATATTCAAGTTTTTTTTATACTTTAAATAGTTATATCAAAATAAAATATATTAATAAGTTATTATTAAAAATAATAAAATTTCAACTTATTGCACTATTAGTTAGAAAAAAATATATAGCCAATAGTAGAACATTATATGTCAATGTTACTTGCATATTTTGCATTATAATATCTAATCACTTGCAAATATAAAAAAATTACCACCATATTGTAGCATATGATCTAATGCGCCTTTTAAATACTAAGCTTTTTACTAATAGCTATATAAAATTGTTAGCTAGGACAAACTATATATTGGCTAATAAACTCTATTGTGTGTGTAATAATAGGTCATATGTCTATTATTATATTAATCGAATTTCAAATTTTACTTCAAATTAAAATCCTTTTTATTACCTCAACTTTCATTTAAAAAATTTAAGCTCATTTTGATTGAATTTTATTGTTATATCCAAAAGATGTAATTAAATATTCTTTGATACTTCTTAACACCATAGAAAATTTTAGAATGCTCAAAACTAAAGATTCTTTATTTGCCAATATATAGATTTTGGTTGATCTGTATTTATATCTATCTTCTATAAAATTTGTTTCATTAGGTGCTTGGATGTTCTTCCTTCTACAACTATAATTGAGCCTCAATTAAACTTACATATTATTGTATTGATGACTTTTGTTTGTTATGCAACAGAAAATTGTTTATGTTACAATATGCACCTTGTATATTTTTAAAAAATGTTATATTTTTGAATTTAGAAATCCCATTTAATTAAGATGTATAAGAGATTAATAATATTTAATTAATACCATGTTCTTCACAAAATTATTTAAGGCTATTAAATAAATACTTATTACTATTATTACCACATAATTTTAAAATCTTTAATACTATTTGTTTTTTTATTAAAACCACAAAGATCTTGAAATTTTCTAAAACTTCCAACTTTTGTTTTATAAAATATACAAAAAAAAAATTTTAATTATTAATAAAAGTAAAAAATAAATTTGATCTTCTATATAATATTGTCTTTATAAAAATATTAACAATAAATCATACTAATTCATAGATTTTGGTTACACAAATATTTCCTTTTGTTAAAAAAACCTTGGTATTGAAGATTTTTTTGTTTTTTTTATTTTTATTTTTTTGTTTTAAGTTTAGTATCCTTTTCTTTGGTCCAAAATACTATTTCATGGTGATATTTCTTGTCAAATTATTTATATTTAGTATATATATAATTATATAAATATATAAAATTATTATAAGCATAAAAAAAAAAAAGATTTATTATATATAGATAATAGCACCTCCAAAGTTGATTCCACATTTTTGTTTGGATATTCTTATTGCAATAACTAACTTTTAACTTTTTATAAAGTCAATTTGACGAAAGGCTATATTCTTAGTACCAACACCATAGTGTAATATAATTCAAAAAGACTTTCTAATAGTGTCGTAACAAAAAAATTGTTAGAAATTTTCTCCCCAATAATAAAAGTTTGGTCAACTATCTCTTGTATATGCCATTGTACGTAATAATATTGTCACTTTTATTTATTTTTGTAATTTAAAATTACAAATCAAGAACAATAGGTTTAAATTATTTTTCATCTTATATTTTGTTTTTAAATCCTTTTATGTAATCTTTATGTTTTTTATTTTTTATTTTTTATTTGTAATTAAATATTTTAGATTATTTATCTATTAAACAAATTATAAATAATACTCTTAAATTTATGTCTTAATATTTTTTTAAATATACAAGATTATTTGGTGATCCAATAAAATCATTATATTTATCACAAATAATCTTTTATAATTATATTTAAATATAAATAATCACAACTTTTTTCTTTTAAAGATTAGAATTGTTCTATTGAATTTTTTATACTGGAATATTTTTAAAATATTTTTATCCTAAAATAAGCTATTAGAATAATTAAAAATCTAAACATATATATATATATATATATATATATATATATATATATAGTTTGAATAAGATTTAACATCCACTAAAAATTTAAATATTCAAATTCAAACCTATTTAATTTTTAGATAGTATCAACAATAACAATCTTTTTGGCATGTTAAATTTAATTATTGTCACTACCAAATACTACTCCTATTACTATTAGGTTTTGTAATCACTAATTAAATTAGTTGTGATTATGACTTGTGGTTTTTTTATGTATGTAAATATATATATATATATATATATATATATATATACAAAATAATTTATAATTATTCTTAAGATTTATTTAAGCTTATAAAAAATTAAATCTTAAGCACCAAATTACAATGTGAATTTTTGACATCAAGATGTTTGTATTTAATTAAAAAATAATTATATACATATACACACACACACACACAGAAAAAAATTCAAGAAAAAATGATAATAATGTACTCAAAAACAAAATTTTAAATTTAAATTGTAATCTTTGTTTGTAGGAGCTAATAGTTTTAATGCTTCAAAATTCATTTATTTCAGATTTTTTTTATACAAGTAAATATTGATTTGAAAAAAATTGTGTGGCTAACTAATGGGAAATATTAGAGATTTTTTTTTGGTTAGAAATTTTCTGATATTCTGTCATTTATATTTGATGGTATGAGCCATCTCAAGACTATTCAAACTCCTTTTCTACATAATAAAACTGTATTTTCCATTCAGAATGTTTTTGTTGATTGTTTGATTTTAGTAGGGTATATATACAGTGTATAATGTATGTTGATTTTTATATTTGTAATCCTATGTGAGTACTTGTGTATTAGTTTTAATGTGAGAGTTGTAAAAAGTAAATCTGAAAGGAAATCATCTTTGTTTGTATTACTTACACCAATTTTTTTTAACAATATGAAGATGATACTGCATGTGCAATACAGTAATTTTAAAAATTATACCTAAAGGATGGTACAAGTACACAAAATATGTTTACAAGTCATACCCCTGTGACGTATTGAAAAAGACATATTATAATCATTTATTCATCTTAATTATTTTCTCCTTGAGGGAAGGGGGGGTAGGGTTTGAGGCATTAAGTGCTAAGAATCCTCCCATAATGTCAGCATTATCAAAGCCTGAGATTGATTCTCAATCCCTAAACTGGTACTTAAAACTGTGCAGTTCAGCATCAGGGTTGACATGTGCGACAGATCAGTTCAGGCCCACAGAATAAGAATACTAATAATGCAGATATACTGTCAGGACTTAGACTTGGAAATCCCTTCACCTGGCTTCCAAGTACTCCTCTCCCAACACTCCTCTACCAAACCCTCTATTTGTTTTTTGACCACTTAATAGTTTTTTCTTTTTGATGGAAACACGGTGTACTTATGTATATATATATATATATATATATATATACTTATAAAATCACAAAATAGGGGGTAATGTCTTAACACATGCTCCTGTGACACTTGAGCATTTAAATGGCAGTAGGCTCAATAGCCATTACCCACACTGGTGAGAACCATGGTCAAGAGTATGGAACGACCATCCTCTGGTCTTAGTACACGTGCCCTCAAGCTGTACCTACAATCTACATGTATGTGTACAGTCAATACACATGGGCGTACATATACACTCATAGTACCAAGTGCATACATTCGTCCCAGATAAATGCTGTGTCCCGAATGTCAAGTGCCATTTTCCAGGAATGGAATGGATGAATGAATTCCGTTCCTGACTCCTTCCAAGGACAGGTCATCAAAATCATCTCAATCCGTGAGTTTGTGGAGCATTGGGATGAGTTCGATCTGCATTGTGGAGCATTGGGATGAGTTTGATGAGCATTGGAATTTAAGAAGCTTCTTTTTCATGTATATAACAACAATAAAAAATGAAAACAAATACTACATATCAACAAAAAGCATATCCGGAAGTTTCTTCATCTGATTCATGGTTCATTTACAAATTTTATAGATAAACATATATAAATATGTGTTTTTATTTTAAAATGTTTGTAATGCGTCTTTTCATTTATTTCATGTATCTTCCCATGTCTTTTCCAATTTTTCAAAAAAATGTTAAAATAAGCTTATTGTAATAAAATACATTTAAAAAAAAAATGTTCTCATTAAATCAAATTTAATACAATAACCTTATTACTCGTAAAAGGTATGGTCACCTTTAACCAAAGAATTACACATATTGCATTACATGTATATACAGAAAAAATTATCATCTAAAAAGTAAAGAATATATTGCACATGTTTGCGAGTAGAAGAAATTTCACTGTGAAATTTTCAATAAAATAAAAGCGTTACATATCGAGAAATTGTAACACCTATTTTTGTATATGATAAAATTTTTATTACTGTGGAAATGTTTTTGGATTTACTGCGTGATGTAATAAAATAACAAAAATCTCCGTCCAAGGCTGAGTTCATGGCGACGAGATCTGGCAGACGAAGCACAGACACGAAAGCTTTCGTTGAAGGTCTCCGCTCGTGCCCTTGGAGCTCGAGCTCAAGCTCAAGCTCAACCGCTGTCCATGGACTGCGCATGGGCAATGGACTGCGCAGTGGCCGCGATCCGCACATGCTGTAGTAGTAACTGCAGCGGAGAGAGGGGGAGAACAGAAGCGGCAGGCGTGAAGAAGAAGCACAGACGTGAAACGGTCGCTTCACACATCCTGCACCTCCGCGGCTTAGAAACGTTGCATGGAATTTTACCAATGGAACGCACCAATCCGCTGCCCTTTCAGCGATGCGAAGCGTGTAGATAGCTCGTCTTTCTTATGGCTCGTACGCAGTATCGAATTAAATATTGTTAGCATAACAATGTTCCTCAGTCAACATGCGGAGTAATATCGCAAGCGACGAAAAGCTGCGTGTCGATGAGGCTGTCATATCTAGGTCAATAGGGCTCCAAATTGTGGTGTTACTAATTGACTTGCTCATGGCCTACCCTTGCTTTAGTCGCGAAGAGTTTTCCTAGCAGCTAGTGACTGGTCTACATGGCTCATTGTGCTTGAATTGTGTCAGATTTTGACCTTAATGTGAGAAGAGAAGGAGGCATCAGCATGGCAGCCATATCTGCACATGCTAGGTGCTCGTTCACGAATTGATTTAAAATGCTGATGATTATCACACAAGGATCAGTAGGTCATATGTCTCTGAATTGATATTAAGTAGCAGCTCCTGCGCGGGGTTCTGCTGAGTTGAGAAGCAGCAGTTATGCTGCCACGACGCCCCAAGGATTGTGAGCGTATTCGATCCCTGCTCATGATTTTGGTACACAAGAATGGTTCAGTATGTTATGTAGAGATCAGTACAAATTGATTGTATCACGATTTATAATAAGGACAGCGTGAGTTCTTGAATTTTTGCATTTAGTCAAGTCTAGGAAGGGCTTGTTTAACACCCTGTCTAATTTCCCCTAGACGACGAAGGCGACGGAGAGCGACGGATGAAGGCATGACTCCCCATGTGATTTCGAATGCTGCACACGGAGACTTGTTGAATTTTTAGTGATTGTCTGGGATCCCGGAATGAGGACTGAATCATAATCTTCATATATTGTGACGAGATAGTTTTTAAAGCAAAGTGTGATCTAGGTTTTTCAATCTGCTCATATATGCATATCAACAGCCGGTTGCACAAGGCAGTGTAGGCTTGGCACCCGTAAATCCTTTTTTCTCCGTGCCCGTGTATTTGTCTTGTAAATTCAGGGAGAACCCTAAACCTCGTCACCATTCACAATTGTGGTGAAACAGAGGGAGATCAAGGTATGGCGGGGTGTTGCACATTACCGCACTTGCATGAAGCGCATGGCTCTGCAACGAGAGTGCGTTCGCAAATCCTAAACCTCGATTACTAGTCAGAGATTTAAAATGCTCTGAATATTACTTAGGGGATGCTTAAGCTCTTGAACTTCTTGTACATAATGTTAACCAAAAGTAGGTAACCTTGAGTTGATGTCCAGCATGGAACCAGAATTTGAACGTTCACAGAAACCGAACTTTCAATTTTGTTGAGACACGAAGGGCACGCCTGTGGCGATGGTTTTTTCGTTTCTAATGCCTTGCAACCTCTTCGTAATCTCCCTCGGTGTGGTTTGTTTGAATAGACGAGGTGCTCGAACGATGAACGATTTGTATTTGCTGGAAGATGTCGTCAACGATGTCAGGTTCATCTGTGATCTTCCCATGGCTCTCCGCTTGGATGTGAGTTTCTGCACCAAAATGTGGAGATTTACATCACATATTTTAGTTGAAGTCAATGTTGCTTGCGACGTTTAATGACTCCGTCTTTTTGTCAACTTCACAAAGGATTTGCTAGTCTTTGCACACGTACTCAAGTATTATGGTGGTACAAGTGGCAGATTTGCCAAGTTCTTGGATATGAGTCACATGGACCTGGCCATCGTGGTAAGGAACCTCTTACTGAGTATGTCTATGGTAATGCATAGAATCACCCCTACGCTAAATAGGGTATTCCTGTGACTCGACATTTTTATGTGTTGAGAAAATTGTGATACTGAAGGTCTATGCCATCAGAAATATGTGCAAAGAGGATTTTATTCAGTAAACTTTGCGGCATGTTGCAGTTTGTAAGCAAGGAAGCAAAGCATTCTCCTTCATCATCATTTTCACCGGATCTGTCAAGGTGCGTTTCCTTCATTTATTCCGTGATTAGCCTTTCACAGAGTTGTCAGCATTTGACTTCTAGCACCAGTTTGCTCAGTTGTTGGTTTCCACCTGTAATCATTTATCAAAACTCACTCTTTTGCAATGCAGTGCACGTATCACCAACTGGGCGTGCAAGAAGATAAGACTTGGATCATTCCTGCCGGTAAATGGTTCGGCGATGAAGTGCTTGAAGATTGGAATTATACATGGTAACACAGACCTGGACTGAGGAGGTGAAACATTTAGTTAGCATGGTCAAAATATGAAATTGGTACCCGTCTACTACAATATTGGTCAATGGTTGATGAAAAATACCCGAAACCTTGGATAAGCCCTTAGATTTACTTGGATATCATTCTTGCTTACACTTACACCTTGACTGCAGCAGCAGATGTTGAACTTCCTGCAAGTTACGGAAGCATATCTTTTAATTTTTGCATTGAGTTGTTCCACATTTAGAATTTACCGGTAGAAGTATTTCCCTTCAATTATTTGTCTTGGAGGGGATTATCACCATATACAGCACACGGTATTGGTGGGTGCAGGGAATTCAGCGTTGACACGAACGAGAAGGTAACCTCCGTGCTTGAGGATGAGTTTATAGTGTAATCAATGCCGTGAATTGTTTTTAACTGAGGTTTTGTGCATGAAGCGCTTGAAAGTAGTGGCAAAAACTTAAATTGCTCCTCTTTAAAAAAATCTCTTCTCAATACGATTGAAAAAACTCACTGAACTTGAACCATGTTTTGCTCAGACAGAACTGCTCACGCTCACCAGGAGAGACTACGAAAAAGTCTTCAATGTAAAGAAGACTCCAGAGCTTCGGGAAAGGGTCAGCTTTCTCAAGGTCAGGATCAAATCTTCCCTACTATGGTCTCAATCGGAATTTTTTCAGTGCATTTGTTGTGGAGTCTCATCGAGAATGTCAAATGAAGTTAACTTCATGAAAGTCGTGTGTGCTGAGTTCGGTTTTTAAATAATTCAGGGGATTGAAAGATTCAAAAATCTGCCTAAACAAAGCCTCTTGCAGTTGGCTAATGTGCTCTCCCATCGCATCTACAGCAAAAATCGAAGTACATCAACCCTTCAGCATATCCTAGTTACATGTTACTTGATGTGTTATCATGTTCATCGTCAGAAGAGTGATTTTTACCCAGTTAAGCTGAATCAATTTGATTTATAATTTTAAGAGTACGAGATTTGTCTGTACCGGAAAACTTGTCGTACTGCTGCTCACTGTCTACATTTCCTCTAAGTTGGAATCTTATCTAGATTGAAGTGTTGATAAACTGCAGTAATTACCTTCCAAGGAGATGACTCTACGGAGATGTACTTCGTCAGATCAGGCGAATGCCGAGTAAGAATTTTTTTCAACATGCCTGGATGAGGTTTATACAAGATTGTGTTGTCTCAACATGAAAATTAAAATACTGTTATGATCTGAGCTAATGCTGCTCTGAACTTGAGGCAGTACTAGTTACTCGGCGCAGGTCATTCTTGAGGTGCCAAATGAGAAGATGTGGACACCTCTCCCTCGGGCTTCTTCTTTTCTAAAGCAATACCGGTGAGAATCACTGTGGCTGCAATTTGGTATTGTTTCTCCGTTACGTAGGCGATCGTGCACTTAACAAAATATGTGTATTACGTCTGGACACCATCATTAGACTTGAACACTGTCGGGAATGAACTCGCAATTAAATTTCACGTGGAATCAGAATATGTAATAAGGATTTATTTATATAGGCCGACACAATACCACCGCTGCAAGAAGGACGAGCCTAAGGACAAGCATAAGGACTTGAGGCACCCCCATCATGAAAAGCCTCGCGATCCCAATACCACGCAGTGTGCACTACCGAAACAGATGCCAGGTAAGACTACGGCACCGAGGAGTGAGCCATGCCACTCTGTTTACAGTGGAAAACTTCTCCCGCACCTCGGCTCCCCCATAGTGAAGAATCCGGACGCAATTTCAGGCCTGATCCAGCGCAAAAAGTCCTCCAAGCACAAGTCCATCTCGGCAGCATTGAAGAAACGACAGAGTGAGATTACACCCATAGCCTTGGCGGACTCACCCGAGAAAAAATTCAATCTTCGGCGCCGGGTCACCTCCGGAGCAGCGCCCGACTGGCGATGGAGCTCATCGGGGCCAACCCCTAAGGATACGAAGCGTAAGGTGACATCGCTGGACATGCTCCCGATTGGCACAATTGGAGAAATTCGGACGCACGACCTTCCCAGCGAGGAGAGGCCGTCGCAGTGGGGCTCTCCTCGCGGCTCGGTGGAGGCTATCTCACGCTCCGGAACCCTCGTTCTCAAGGAGAAGGTCATTCCACTGTTTCCAGTCGCCAAGGACGATCAACCGCACTGGCCGTTCATGGGGAACGCCCCCAATTCGACTACCAATTCATCACGATTTTCTTTAATGCAGATCCACTACTCGGACAAGTACGGCGAGAAGCAGGCTAAGAAAAGCAAATACTCTTTGCGGTTGTTTCTTATGGATTGTCATCGCAAGGAGAAGGAGCATCGCATGGCAGAGTTCAGTGAGAAGGACCACCGTTTGTGGCAGATGGGCATACGAGGGGAACAGATCATGCCAGGCATTGTCGGCGAGGAAAATGAATACTATCGGGATAAATTCGAGCGATGGGCTAGGCACATCATTGACCGGGAGAAGACACTGCTGTCGCATACGAAGGTGGCAGATACGGGTGAATGGAGCTTCATGCCTGGAACTCAACAGAGTGCACCCATGAAGCTGACCAAGGGTCTGGGGAAAGATGGTCCTGCAGTATGTTCCTCCTCCCTCTCTTCGTCGGACCCATCAGCCAAGGTCAACTGTGTGCCGATGGTGGATGATTCAGTAATTCCCAATGCATTTCGTAGTTGTTGTCGATGGTGAGGCCAATTGTAACAGTTGATGACTCATGGCTATGTTGCAGGCATCAACGATTCTGGACATAGGATGCCTTAAAGCTGGAGATTATTTTGGGGAGGTTTGTGATTTCCTTTGACCCAGGATCTGATTTTTGCAGGTCGATCTTATGCTCGGTTTTATTTAGTTATTGTAGATCAGGTTACAGTAATTTTGAAACGAATATATTCCTATTTGTTAAACCACAGCTCGATGCTGATTTCAGTCATGAGTGGTTCATCGATTGGGGTAGTTAGTTACTGTGTGGCGCCCAGATCTGGTTGATCGTGATGGATTGATCTGGTAATCATGTGCAGAGAGGACTTTTGACGGCAACAAAGCGAGCAGCAAGCATTGTGACAGTGAGCCATGTGGACTCGCTGGTGCTCTCCAAGTGGGACTTCCACCGTCACTGCGACCGCCACGTCCTCCAAGTCTTCAAATCCAATGTACCTCGTCACAAGAACCCAGTTCTCAACGTATACCACACTTCACTGCAGTCTATCATCATACATAGGGCATGCAAACTCCGAGACTATTTTTCTCAGTTTCGACTTAGCTATCTTCATACAGTTACTCCTTGATGTTGACTCAAGGTTAAATTTGCACAAGTTTTCTGTTGATGTCTGACCTGGAGTTATGGGCGTCATGACTGCAGGAGTACCAAAAGCAACAGCATCTCTTCAGAAATTACAAGCGGCATCGCAAATGGGAGCGACTCAAGGTAAGCCCCACCACACCCAAACTATTTTTAGATTTTTTCTCTTTTTCGACACGTAATCCTGTAAAGTAATCCGCTCCGAAATTTTAGGAGGTTAATGATGAATCTTGTAAAGCAACTAATCCTTGACATAGGGAGAGTCTTTTTGGTCAGACTGACGTAGTCAAGGGAGGTTAAAACAGAAGTTTTGTTGGTTTTTGGTCTAATGAGGATGGTCAGGATCGTTCCTTGATAGAAACTTTCATGGGATGGGTGGCGGACCTCCTAACTCCATATAAATTAAACCCTGCATTAGCACAACCATAGTAATTTAATTTTTATTCTCATGCTGTGGAATCCATTGTTATTCTGCTAGTGAGGGATATTTTAAGGTGTAATTTCTTCTGGGAAGTTCGTCACCCAGTTAGCTTGGTGGTTGGGTGGCAGAGGAGAGTGTGCGGCGATGTGCTGGAGGCGAAGGCCAACAAGCTGAAATTCATCGTTGGACCACGCCCCATCCAAGTGTTGCCCAAGAGAAACCGTACCAAGCATGATATGCCTGTGAAGTAGTGGATCTTCAAATCCCATCCCACTGCCCTACCCAGATTTCCCCAGCTATGACAACAGCTTCGGGTGAATGTTGCCATGTTACATCGTTCCTGTTATTTCAGAAATCTAGTGGCAACATAATTGAACGTGTTAATCGATTATAAATTATGACAAGTGCATAAGGATCGGTGTACAAATAAGTCATTGATGACAAAAAGGATATGACAGAAAGTTCCCACAAACGGGTCATCATAGTGCCGCAGAAACTAAACCTTTTGAGGTTGACCAGAATCCTTTCATGAAATTTGCCCCTTAACAGATTGCGCGAGTGATTCCAAGGACAAACATGCGTCTCTTCATACTCATCCCAGCAGGTTCAAGTCATTCACACCCCCTGTTAGCCTGAACTCCACATTCGTGAAAAGAGCAACCACGTCTTTTCTTTGAACTTGTATAGTCATCTTCTAACAAATTCCAGTGCTTGAACGGGTCATTTGAGCGTAAAATTTTAAAAGGCTATTCAACGTGAAGAGTTGTGTCAACCAGGGCAATTGCATTCAACCAAGTAGGTTCAGCCACCAATACTAATAAACCTCTTCGAAGCTTCACAACGAAATCAGAATGTGCTTGGTACCTCAAAGATCAGTGCAATAATACATTCTACGTTCAACCTCGGAAGAGGTTTATCGGATTTGTCAAGGGTCGATTGTGTATCATAGCTCCGCACACTCGAAGCCTGAAAAGACGATATCGACAAAATTCATACAAAGCAAACCAGGATATGGATCGTTAATCAGTATACTCAGCGAACGTCGCTGGAGCGTCATCCTCAGCTGGACGATGATCGTGCAGGATCCTGAAGCAAACGATTCCGTGAAGCTCTCTACCTGCACAATCGCCATCGAACGCCCCTTGTTTGTGGTCTCTTCGGGCTCAGTCCCAATTCAGTCAATTCTCCAGCTGCATTCTGTCAGTGGGTTGCAGATCTATGAAGCCCTGCGTCCATGGAGTTGCACCAACGCGATTACCTCACTCATTCGTAGCTTAAGTTGGCAAGGAGCTTGCAGCCATGAAGTCCACCAGCAAATTCAAGCCAATTGACTTCTACAGGTGAGCTACATCACCCATGCCCCTTGTAACTATGTTTTTACTGATTTTGACCCATTCAAGGGGATTGTATGCTAAGGATCTGGTCTTAGGAAGCCATTTTTGTGTTTGTGGGGAGGATGGAGGTTTTTTGAAATTTTCTCGTCGTCGGGTTTATCAAGAATGGTGAAGAGGGTTAGTAACAGTAGTTGTGTAGTTGGGCTCAACTGGAAACTGTGGTGAGTTCATTCGTGAGTTGCGATGGTGGCATAACGAGACAAATGCTATCCCGCCCTACATTGGCAGCCGCGTTGAGTAATAATTCGTGCAATGTATGAGGACCAACTTTGTGCTTGAGTTGTTGGAAGTTTACATGTCTGTGGTGATGGTTTTAATAAGCGAATATTTTGAGTTTGGCTGTGAAAATGGAGGAATACAATCTTGGTTCTGTATTGATTGGACGCATGGTCTACAGTGGCTTGTTGTCCATGATATTGGCTCAAGTCGATATCCATAAAATCATCGCCCTTCGCAGTGGCACTGTTAAAATGGGGAGCTGCGATTAGCAAACATCTGTAGAGATATTGTAGTGTCACAATGCGGATCTGTGTTACAGTGGATTGAAACCACTTGTGCACCTGTCATTCATTGTGCAGTTGATCATGACTATTTTTTATTCATGAAAGGTTCCTGAGCTTATTTCTATGATTTTCAGCGGTAGTGTTTGAAAATACCCCTCCTTCTTTAGCTGTTCACATCTGCGTATTAATTAGCTCTCGAACCTACTTTACGAATTGTTGAGTGAACAATTATAAGATGCAGATGTTGTTCAACAAGCCATGTATTGATGTTTGCTGTCGGGTGACTGCGTTTGGCTTGCGGTTTTCCAGCTCTATCTTGCGAATTTGCGTCAACGAATGTCAGCGGTGTTTTAGACACAGTAAGTCTCCCTCGCCATGGTCCAATTGGCATGTTTAAATCTTGATTGAGAAGAGTCTTCAGGAGTCTCCTGAATCGAACTTTGTTTGCCAAGGTGGATACTTTGTCTAAGATTGATCAACTATCTTCATGTCAAATTTGAATGCGTAGTGTACTTCGGCTTTATTAATGTGTTCACTTGGCGGTGACTCTTTGTATTGAGGTTTCCTTGGAAGGAATGTCTATAATTTGCTTTGTTTGGAATTGGTTGCAGCATAAATTTAATCTGACTAAAAATGTAGGCAAGTACCCATTTGATCCAATTGCAACGAATAGGGCAAAAGTTCTATGCAGAGTCAGTTCCAAACCCCAAGTATCATGTCGATGAAGATTTTGGGGAAAACACGTTCGAGCATCTTGGGGAGGATGCAGTGGATCACATTTGAAAAATACGACAAGCAGTAAGATGTGCAGGCTAAAAGCATTATCTGGTCGTTATCGATCACGCATTCCGTTTTTAATCATTTAAATTCTATTTGTTCTAGGCTAAGTACGTGCTCTTAAATAGCGCAAGTTGGAGGGATGTAATTGCGTGCTACTTATCCTGTTTCGACGTGTATTTGAGAAACTGGCAAATATCTGTTTGTTGGTGATCTCCAGGATCAAAGTTCTGGTTGTTAACTTTTACGCCCCATGGTGTCCTTGGAGCAACGGGCTTGTGAGTAAACTACTCAGTCTCTCTGCTTTTTGAACCGTCTCACTCGTTGTTCACGTTTTCGTATGAGAGATATCAGGCACGCTGGCCATGCTCAACCTTGCACGCTCTGTCGGAGTTGAAACAATACGGTTCGCCTATTATTTTTTCTCGAGTTTATGGTGGAGCTTGTTATTCGAGCTGTATTAGATGGCAATTTTCGGCTGGAATTCAAGTCGAATGCCAAAGCGAACTCGACCATCTAAAGTCCTGCACCTAAAGCTGGAGGCAGAAAGAATTTTTGACCTATTTTGGCTTACATTATCGGCGTTCAACCAAGTAGGGCTTAATTAGCTGAAATCGGTTGGATGAACGCTCTAGCTTGGTGGAACCAACGGCAAATCGTGGCAATAGATGGTTAATTTCTCTCTTTTCTCATTTCTCATATTTATGGGATGCAATCAATCTATGCGCTCCATTGTGATACACTTATCGTAGGCATCGCATTATTCGTCAGTCTTGTGTACACAACCTTAATATCCAATTGAAGTTGCGTTTTGGGGTGTTGAATGTTCCAAGACATAGATCATATAGGTATAAAAATTAAGGTTTGGTCGTTTGTGTATTTTGGAAGATGTTATCTAGTTGAGACACCCACAATCGTTTGAAGCATCAAGCAAGTCATGAATGCGTTACGATTGTAGCTCATTGATGTGACAGGTCCCTGCTGAATTGGTGATATCTGCACATTCTGGCGCACATTCCTTTGACGCGGCCAACTTGAACATTGCCTACTATGTTGGGTTCTTCAGTTTTTGTTATAAGACATCTTGGCGATCTATCCATTGAGTCAATAAAATGCTACCTGGGTTGGATACGAACACAGACAGTTGGACAGGAAATTTTTTCACTTCTGAAAACGGAAATAATACAGTATGTGGCTCTTGTATGAGTACGCTTGTGTCAGCTCCTAGATGATTTGAGCCCTATCTCAGTAGTTCCGTTTTGTGTTGACTCTGCCCTGTGCGTGCTGCACGATCATTACTTGCAAGTTGTGAGAACAGAGGTGACCACTCTTCACCCGAACAAGATTTTAAGTCTTAGAGCACTATGATTACACTGCAACATAGTCATATTTTCCCCTGAAAAAGTCCCACTACGAACTCTTTCCCATGCTCGTGCGCCAGGAGTGATGTTCTTTGAACATTTCAATTGCGGCTGTGAAGCTTCATTGCTGTCATAATTATAACTGCAACAGATCTTAGTTGTTCCTTCGTCGCTGTCGAGTCTTGCTTATCATCCAGGTGTATCCTTAATTGTTTCGCTGCTCTTTCCCCGCAGGTTTAGGTAAAGGAAAATCTGAAATCATGCTCACACATCCTCACAAACTTTTGTGCAATCATCGGAATTGTTTTCACGGGTTATGTTCTATTGGCAAATTTAGTAATTACGTACTCAAACTCATTAGTGTTTTTTGATATTGACGAGGGGTTGATCTAAAGCCAAGAAGTCAACCAGCACTCCTATTCGTTTTTGTAGCAGGTCGCTGGTACTATCGAATCCATGTTGCACAATGGTATGAACATCATGAAGCTCGAACTTGGCAAACAAAGTTGGAAAGTTTAGTAGGTAAATTATTTCCATCATTCTGACATGGTTTGATAGGTTTAGCACAACTGATAGATATCTGATAGAAGTAGCACTCATTTCTGATAAATGTAGCATAACTGTGGCTATAATTGTTCGATGCTGTATCCAACTACCCATGATCGGATAGGGTTTCGCTCACCGAGCACTGCTACTCCAGACCTGTTGCTTCGTTAGTGGTCGAAATGCTAGTTGATCCTTCAAGGACCTCGGGTGGTGGACGAAGAAAGATGCTGTCTTTTTGTGCATTCCTGAAATATTAAACTTGAGTTAATCCAATTGTTGTCTAAAGTTCCGTTCTCAGATCTAGTGAAGGGGCACATAATTCATCATGTCTAAGAGCTGTAAAAGAAAATCAAGATTCTGATTTGCAACAATAGAGTTGGCTAAGTTCACTTTTCCAGTTCACTCATCATCGCTGCATATTTTCGCAAATGGAATAACAAGTACACGCAGATACCATCATCAAGTCGGAACGATGAGCTCACATGTACAAGGAAAATTCTTCCTTTGCAAATGCAACCTGCGCTGACCAAAACCTCACAAACCACATAAAACCGAATCACTCAACGCTCTATGAATCTGAACCATCATATCAACGCATTCATCTCCACCTGCAGGCGTCCAGAGCACTTTAAATAAGAGCGTGCTCCCACACACATGACCAAATCTCTATATTCTAACCCACATTAACTACCCAAGCTTGGTGTTAATGCTTGCTTCGCAGCATTAAGTGCAAGATGGGTAGGAGCCCAATAATAACTCCCAAAATAATGCGATCAAACCTCGATTCGTAGAGACAATGGGAGATTGATTAGGAAACGGCATTGTTGAGTCACCTTGGTCATCCTCTCATCATCTCTGACAATTGCCACGTCTGGTTTGCAACTGGGTATCTCGTGAGCGAGCGTCATAACTCCCCCACCAATGCGTTGCTTAATTCTAATAGAGGGCTATTTAGCGGCTTTATAATACACGCATCCTCCCTCAACGGATCGTCTATTCTTAATTGAAGACGCGCATCCGCGAATTTCATGAAATCGCTTTGTTGACTTGGAAATTTAATACGATTTCCAAGCTCTCACACCGCTCTCCTCCTTGGGGCCTCTTGTTTCAAACTGCAACCAAAAGCTCCTTTCTGAAAAGGAAACAAAAAGCATGAAATCGCTGAACAAAAGCAAACGATCGACCAAACGAACGAACGAACAAACGATGAAACGAGTGATGAACCAAGGAATCAATGAATGTTGGATGAATGACCGAAGGTGGATGAAAGAGGCCGAGAAGAATATGAAGGCAACGGCTTCTTGCCAATTTGGATGTAGAATCTTTTGTTTACGTGGCGACTATTTGGACCGTGGGAAACCACCGTTATGTGGCTTTTTGCAAAGCACACAAGTTCATCCATTTCTCTTTGCATGTGTCCTGGGATTACTTCCTTTTAGGAATTGTTGGATTTTATTTTTTTAAATGCAATTGAGATTTGATTATTACTGTAAGTGAGCGTAATTATCTCAAAGAAAATTATAATCATTATACTTATAAATGTGTATATATATATATATATATATATATTTATTTATTTATTTATGTGTGTGTGCATGGAGATGATTGTGATACGGATGATAGTTGAATCATAGTCTATTATTTTGTCAGTTATATCTACATTTAACTTGCAATAAACTGTTATAAAAAATCATTTGTGGCATTAAAAGTTAAATATGTCTCCTCTTTTGTGTAAAAATTAGTATAATAAAGTAGTATGAATATTAATAAATTTGATAGAAATTCACAATTAATCATATCTATCAAAGATTTGTTTTTGTTTTTATTTTGGTGTATATTTACTTTTTATCTCAAAATATACTATGTACTCACGAAATATTTTGGTAAATAATTTGGGTGGCTTAAACTAGGCTTTATCAGTTGTCCAAATGCTATTTCTTATTTGAACATATCTCTTAAATTATCTGATCAAAATTAAATCACAAAATCATTTCCTGAATTTATTATTTTGATGTTGCCTTAATATGATTTTTTATGGATCTTTTTGTTCAACATTTCAGTATAAAAATACGTGATTAAAAGTTTAGAAAAATACACCTTTCAAAATATAAGTGTTGGGAACAATATGACGTAACATTTTTTGCTTGATTAAATTCAACTTGCATTTTATAAAGCCAATATATTTTTTGTATGCAACAAAAAGATAGGCCACAGTGTCCATATATGTGACTCTTGCAAAATTATTCAATCGAATAAGATACTCAAAATATCTCTTTGCAAAATCAAAAATTTACTTAATTATATGAAAAAATACGTCTATGTGCATTTACAACACAAATTTTTGATTTTGCCACAGCACATAAAAACTAAAAAAATACAAACAAAAGTAAGAACACGACATCTATTTGTACCAATTTGAATCTTATTAACAACTTCAATGAATGGGTTTATATATTACATACAAATAAAAAAGTAGATAAATGAACAAAATGACATTTTTATATCATCAATAGCAATGCCTAGTTTGTAGATAAGAATATGGATTTAAAAAAAATTGAAATCACTGTGTATGTATGTTGACTATCATAATCTTAATTAAACCACCTACAAGAGTTATCAATCATATTGTGGATCTCCAGATTGTTAAAAAAAAGTTGAGAAGACAAGAAGCTCTGTATTAATCATTTTATAACAACATATACCTTATGCAAATCAAACATGAGATAAACAGAGGACAATAAATTTGATGTTTTTAGTACAACATAATATTGTTCCATCAATAGTTTTTGTTAATTGTTTCATATTTTTTGCACATAATAAATGGAAATTTTAATGACTGTTTACTTTTTTTTAAAAATATAAGTGTTTCAATCACTCATATTTTTAAACTAGATACTTCACAACATAACAAACTTTTTCCTTTTGTTCTTCATAAAAGAAAGCTACAAAATTAAAATCACACACACATATATATATATATATATATATATATATTTATATATATACATACATACATGTATGATTATAATTAAAAATTAAACCTAAGGTGTGTTATAATTTAATTGGTACTTAAATTTTTGTATTTTTAAAATTTTTATGAATAGTATTGTTTCAAATAAAATCATACACCATACAGGCTGCAATGTCTAAATTTGGGAAATCCTAATCGAGATAGAAATCTTTTGAATTTTTATAAAAAACTATACTATTTAAATTTAACTTTAAAACTATATATGATAAAAGTACTGTAAAATACAAAGTCTTGTGTTTGTTCTATCTACCATGAGTTTCAATTCTGGATATTAAATGATATTTCATTATTGATTGTTTTTTAAGACAATTTCAATAAATAAATTTAAATTCAAAACACCTTCACTTCTGGTAAAGGTTTACTTGGATGCATTCAGTAAATCCATGGAAAAGTTGGATTCTATTCCATCAAATAAAAATCAGAACCAATTTCAACAACTTAAATTCATCACATGTAAATTTAGAATAAATAATAAGTTTGGTGCCAAAGAAGATTTGTTACAAGTTTTCTTTTATTGAATTCCCCCCTCCCCCCCCCCCCCCCCCCATACATTCTATGCCACCAAATAAAATCTTAGAAGCTAACCTTAAGCTTTCAATCAATGATATTCAAACGTCTTCTAAAATAAAATAAAAGTTTATTTTTAAGTTTTTTTTAAATTATGCATTTTGTTACAAAACTAAGTGTAAGGAGGCCCAAAAATGGCGTCATAGAAGTATAGAAGAATGTTTACTATTCCTTTCTCAAAAGATCAAATATCAAAATTTAACAAATAGAGTCAAGTCCACATACAACTTATTTGGGAACATCTACGACTATTCATGTCAAATTATCACCCATATGGATGAATGCGTTCGTACATCCAACATCAAACCCTAAACATGAGAACGCAGTTCGAATGACGAGGGCACGAGACCAGCTTCGTTCCCCACCACAATGAAGCATTTGATCGTGAGGGCTGTGGAAGCTCGAGCGGGGCGTGAAGACATCGCCGAGTACGGCGTGAAGGAATCAGCAAGTGGCGTCTGCTGCCAAATTTGGTTGGGCGGTGTGTTATTTCAGCGCCTGGGAAATCTTACTGACGTGCTCTCATATCCGAGACGTTCTAATTCCACCGCTCCTCTCCAAATTCATTGCTGGAAGGCCCTGCAATTAGAGCTAGGCGTTTTTCTCTTTTAAACCTGTGGTTGAATTTGGCCGATTCTGACGCAACATACCGAATTCGACCTTCCACGACCTTAAATAATCGTTAACAATGATTGCCACAATCGCACACTGGGAGACTTGACACCGCGGTTTAATGTGTTCCATCTAGACAGTGAATGAAAAGGATGGAATGACTTTCCTGCCCATACGAATATCCCACCTTCTAGACACAGGCATCGAGCTTCAGCTTCTCGCAAGGAGATCGATATTCCTAACAGTGCAGTTTTCAGCATCTTTTTCTTTATTTTTCTGTTTCATCTTCCTAACCGTAACTCAACAGTAAAAGTAACTGTGAATTTCCTGATCCTGGAATCAAAATGCGCAGGTTAGTTGATTTCTTGAATCTAGTGCTGGTGGCGTAATGAATTGACCGTCAACAAAAGAAGAGCACGCTATCATATGCCAGGAGAAACTGCCGAAAAAACGGCTGCATGCGAGGCTCATCTGAGAACTTGAACCTTACATTGATTACGCGATTGATGATGTTACTGACATGAAATATATATATGTGTGTGTGTATATATATATATATATATATATATATATACACATATATATAACATCTATTCAAGCCGAAATTCTTGAATAGATGGTATACGGTTCAACAAGAATACAGATACGAACACGTCGGTCGATCTACAAGGTTGTGAGGTTTCCTAGAAGATTTTGGGTTATTTTCGTTGTTATCAGCATTAGCAGCGGTAAACGAGGTCCACGTTACACAGCAGCCAAGACGGAGGTTCTGGTGAACACACCCATGCGGCGGGAATTCGTGGGATAGATATTTGGAATCTAGCAGGTGGGGAAGTGGGGAGCAAGGCGCACTCGGCGTACTGGATCTCGAGATCGGTGACCGGCCAAATCGGAGAATCTGTCGACAATATTCGGGCATCTAATTCGTCAAATACGGAGAATACGCGCTCAAGAATACACAGGACGAAGAATTCAGAACATCAGCAAAAAGAGTATGTATCAGAAATCTATGGTTGTTTCCCACGCAGCGGGGTCGTGGGAGTGAATGCGAAAATTAGTAAATCGCATGTCAAGGTAACGACCGTTTGGGGCCGCGAGCGCGACGGACGTGGAACCGTTGGCTCGTGAGTGACCAGACCCTCTGTGCGGGCCGACGATCTCTCCGTCCTCCAGATTCTGACATTTCCCACGGCCAGCACTCTGGCATGAAAAGGGCCTCGCCTCCACCGCATTTCCGTCTTCGAGAGCTTAACCAGCACAGCTCTAGTATCCTCAGTACCGTCACAGTGACGATGAGTTGGCGTGCAGCTTCTTCGGTTCACGTAAGCACATTGCCCCACACCTGCATTGGTCTGGGACTGAATAGAAGATGGTTTTGCTCTTGTTTTTTGGGGGACTAGGTGATCAGGGAGCGAGTGACACAGGTTGAGAAGCAGTTAGCATTGTCTGAAGAGTACCCTCTCCCAGCTAGTTGGAGTGTAATTCGTAACTGAGAGAGGGTGTGGTTTCTCGGTGCACACGCGGTAGGTGTTGGATTGGGTATCCTTAGACCACGCGGGAGAAGGGACTGTACCTGGGTTGATTATCGAACAGGTTGAAGAGTTTGCTACAATGGGGGCGTCTGAACATTTGTAGCTAACTAGTCTTTCTCGCTACGTGTGCAGATGGAGCGTGCCCTTATAGAGCGCTGCCCGAACACCTTGCTCTCGAGGCGTGCAGCCGACAACTGCAAGGTATTTTGAACAATTCTTTGCTGTCATCGTAGAATTTTCCTGAATCACTAGAGACTGGCACTCCTGTCCGCAGTGATGCCTCAAACTGGAGTTCATCTAATGCGCATTGGATTTCGTTGAATTGCACAATTTTCGTGCGAAGTTAGGTTGCCGATTTTTTGATCGTTGACGGTGAATGACAGTCTCAGGTGCAGCCGATCAATGTGACAGACCTGACGCTTCCGAAGCGCGGGTTGCGTCCAATTTCGACCTTGACATCGCCTGTATCGAGGGCAGCTTCCTCCCCTACCATGTACACCAGTCTGGCGGAGATGATTCCTACTCCAGGCTCTCCCATGGTGGAGAGCATCGACACGCCCCGCACACCAATGCGCAACCGCCTTGTAGAGAAGGCGGCTCGTGCTTATCTTCTCCACTCTGAGTCCTTCGACAAGCGTAACCATCAAAGCTCTCGTTGGACGCAGACTTTCTCTCGTTTCCTCCCTCGTTTCTCTGCCTTGACGTCCATGGCTCTCAATCCTCTCAATGTCTTCAGCTCTGCGTTCCAAGTCTTCCGTTTCTATGTCACTGGCGCCCGTGCCCTGCAACCTCAGATAAAATCTACCCTGTCGCGTCCTGTTTCTCGTTCCATCTCTATGCCCGTCCGTTTGCCCTACTCATGTGACCTGAGCTTTCTGTGAAAATTCAATGCCGTACTCTTGTTTCACGTATTTGACTGCCGGGAGTTGCATCGTATTTCCTTGTAATGATATGGCGAAGACGTTGCCGGGTGGGTACCGGGTTGACGTCGTGCCGGAAGCGCGGGTTGGTTTTCCAAGTGCAGTGCGCGGACTTCGTTCATCGTTCTTCCATTTCAGGATTAATTATAACCCAGGTTACGTTTCAGTGTGTCCGGAAGGGCATCATGGGCGGGCGAACCAACATAACGGAAGTCGTTCATTGGTCATTACGTTGTTGTCTATGTGGGGTGTGTGCACAGAGTCCTAGGTCCCTGTACTCAGTCTCAGAGAGTGATGCAGTAGTCGTTAGGGTGAAGATGAATTGTTGAAGTCTAGAGGAGGTTTTCTGTTTGTGCTACGCTCTCTCCTGTGTCTAAGAGCCTATTAGCGCGGCGACTATCTAGAAATGTACTAGGGCTCTAGGTGCTGGAAACGGTATAATTTCGGATTTGTGGCTAGGGTCTTGTAATATCCTGTAGCGTGTCGGTAACACCACGGCGGTTTCGAATTACTTCGCAGGAGTGACCTTCGGCGATTGAGTTTGTCATGCGCACTGTCGGTCTGTTAGGTTTTTCAATACAGCCGCGGGTAAGAACATACTAGATAGATATATTCGAGATGTTCATTTGACTTGTCAACTATTACAACGCATCCTAGTCATGGAACTTCTGTATCAGCATCGCTTGGCTGGTGTTACGATCTTGCGATCAAAGGTAGGTTGCTGCCCTGGTGGGTTCAGGAATTGCCTGGTTGAATGCTGGCTGTGTCAGCATTTTGTGTATGCTCCATGTGTTATTGCCTTGTGTAAGCTCCTTGTGTTATCGCATTGTGAATGTTTTTTGTGTTATTGCTTTGTGTGTGCCTATATGTGTGTGTGCGTGTATGTGGTGCATGTTGTCTTCACAGGGTATGAACGATAGGAGTAGCGGAGGTGAATCAGTTCTTAGCGGTACCCGATCCTTTGTGCAAAGTTTATTCGTCCGGTGCCGGTCTGACGCAGTGCAGTGGAGTTCAGGCTCACCGGGGGATTGTAGGTGTACTGGTGGAATGGAGCGGCCTTCTTGGAGGTGCGAATGATTCCTGGTGGAATGGAGCGAGCCGGTCGATCAGCGTGCGTGGAAGTCAAGCCTAACCAACGATTGGATAATCTTGGTGGGATGGATCGAGCGCGTTGAGCTTGCGTGCGTGGAGTCCATGCCAATCGAAGGATTGGATAGTCCTAGTGGGATGGATCGAGCCTGTCGAGCTTGCGTGCGTAGAATTATTTCTTCCTCAGTACCATGTTGCGTCCCGTGACTCTGCCTGGGTGTAATTGATCAAATCATCTGCCCTTCTATATCACACTTCCTGCAAGACCCACCATGTTCTTCCACAGCATCTCCGACTGACTACTCTCTTCTGTGTTCACAGCAAGCGCATCGAATCTCGCAGCTTGTACAGTCACGACACGGGATCTCTATCCAGTCGCACTTCCAGGCCGGTCTCCTGCCGTTGTAGCAGCCTGATCCCCAACCGGCGTTGAATGCCGTGTACCATTTTTGATAGAATCACTGGGGCACATTGCCTCATTCCCAGCATCGACTGGGATTTAAGTGCTGCTGTAACGCCCATCCCAAATTTAAATACAGTCTTGCACATTTTCAGTACTTCGCCTTGTCGTGTTGTCAGGATGAGCCTGATTCGAACCCATCATTCTGCACTGCATTTGAACCTCCACACTGATAAAGCCCACTCATCTGGACGAAGACCTCGCACACTTAAAGTAATGTAATAACCACATAGAGACGATATGGAATCCATATCCACAATTTCTTATTAAACAAATGTCTCTTAGGAATACACATCATCCGGATCATACTGAAACATCCTCACCATGATGACTAAGAGCATATGTAAAAGAGTGTAGAACATATGTTGATGAACTGGAAGAGGGCGACACTTAGGGCTGACGTGGATGTTGCACTTAGTTGTTAAAGCCGGTGCTCAACAATCTGTCTATGCTAGTGAATGTACTTATTTCATCTTTGGAAAGGTTTTTGCTTCACTTTTCGTCCAAATTCCCTACTGCAATGTGAAAGTCGCCTTGGTTTTTACCTACCGAATATGAATCGTGTCACAAGTTTTCTTGGAAAAACTTCCTTTACCCCATTTTTCTTGTCTAACTCCTCCCACCATAAATGTAATACATTCACCTAAATCTCTTGGCTTTAACATAGACAAAGTCACTTGTAAAAGGTAGTAGATCTGATGTATTGAATCAATTATAATAATATCTTTTTAATAGTTTTTTTTAGTTAAATACTTTCCATCACATGTACATGTGCAGCTCCATTGCATGATTATAAACAAGAAGTAATTCTTAGCAAGTAAGTGTGCATACTTGTATGTGTGATTGTGTGTGTGTATATATATTAATTAATTAATTAAGTTCAATGATGCTTTATCATCAATACAGTGCTTGTAATTGCTTGGTTTATTACCCTAAAGTTAAACTCAACACAATCACTTCTAAAACCAAGAACAAAAATACACACCACTAAAGGCCATTTTGAACAATTGGAAACATCAACTTGAAATGGTAAATCTTTAACAACATAACATGAATCTTAAATCAAAACGCAACATCCACCAACTACTCCAAACAAAAAACAAAACAAAACAAAACAAAAACAAATACAATCATCATAACGTACTCAAAGCTTCATATAACTAAAATCCCATCTCCATTTGAAGAAATGTAACAAGTAACATTTGCATACACGTATGTGTCCAGTTGTGCCATGTATATATACATATATATATACACACACACACACTTATGAATAAGTCTGTTTGTAGGCTTGCAGCTGGAAAACGAAACAAAGCAAACGCTGAGCAAGCTGTGTAACTCCGAATACCAGTATGTGTGTGTGTGTGTGTGTATCCCGCTTCATCAAGCTCGGTAAGGAGCGCGTAATGACCGCAACCGGGGCATTGACGACGCGACGCAACATTCACTAAGGCGCTGTCGCGCTCATCCACCCTCGCCGCCTCCATAACGTGGCCCTCAATGCCTGCAGCGCAGTCTGGGGGTGGGTGGGTGGGTGGATTCGCGACGGCGGATTCATCCCCACAGCTGTCCCCCTCCTGTTCTCTATATCATGCCTCACTCTGCCTACTTACTCGCTGTGCCCATAGCGCCGTGATAATCTCTGTGGAGCCCATGGGTGTGGAGCATACTGTGAAGAGGATCCGCCAGGGTGAAGCATCGATCGCGAGTCCAGAGGTCTCTCAGCGTGCGTTTGTTTCCTGTTAAGTGCACTAGTGGACTTTTTCGATTCGTCGCTGATTGTGCGCTTGGTGGAACGTCGACGTGGAGCGCTGGAGGTGGTCGCATCGCCGTCGTGGACAGTGGGTGTGGTGTGTGGTGATCTGAGCGTTCATCTTTGATCGCCTGCACTTCGTGCGCCCGAACTATCTGGTCTCGTTGCTCGCCGTGTCCGCCATGTCACATTAAAAAATGGCTTGTTTTTAATTTAATTTTCATTTTGTTATGGTAATTGATGGCATGCATCTGATTGTGAGAACGGGGAGAGTAATGGGGGTGTAGCTGCTGTTTCTAATTGAGTTTCGTTCGCTAGTGATCATTTTATCAAACTGTTTCAGACGATTGGTTCATCGACCTCACCTCTTCAGCCCCACCTTGCCATTAAGTGAACTAATTTGTGGCAGCCGTCCGATTGGCCTCCCCCAACATGGCATCTCAGGGGTGCGCCCCGCCGATGAAATTTCAACAGTGGGCTACGATCCTGCTCTTGTGCTGCCTTGGTGGATCGTTGTCATGCGGTGCACAGGACATCGTAAATCCTGGTCCACAAGCTTCGAGTAGTAGTTTCCCAACAGCCTCTTTCATATTCGGCGACTCTCTCGTCGACGCCGGCAACAACAACTATATAGGCTCGTTGGCAAGAGCCAATTACGGTGGTAATGGAGTCGATTTTCCTGGGGGCAAACCCACCGGAAGATTCTGCAACGGTCGAACAGTCGCTGACATCATTGGTAAGAGATCAACTGTCATTGCTTCCCCGTCCTAAAACACCTATTCTAACCTCAAAAAATCTAGAGTCCAATGGCACATTCAATCCCTGGTTTGGATATTGGAAATGGCAGGGCAACTTCTGGGCATCCCTTTCGTCCCCGTGTTCCTTGAACCCGCGGCGAAGGGCAAGGCGATTCTTCGTGGAGTGAACTACGGCTCAGGCGGAGCAGGCATTCTCGACTTCACTGGCTACACATTCGTGAACCGAATTCCGCTGTGGCAACAAATCAGTATGTTCCGCAACACCACCCAGCAAATTATGCAGCTCCTTGGCCCGGAAGCTGGGGCTGCTCTCATCAAAAACTCAATTTACTCCGTCACCATGGGATCCAACGATTTTCTCAACAACTACCTGGTTGTCGGATCTCCCTCTCCCAGACTCTATACCCCAGAGAGATTTCAAGAGCGGCTCATCAACACGTACCGTTCTCAGCTAACGGTCAGTCCGAGAAATGATCCTCTTCAAGCTTCTCCTCGGTTGCTGATCGATCTGATCTCTGTTACTTGATGGATTGCTAGTGACATCACATGAATGTGCCAGGCTCTCGTGAACCTCGGAGCCCGGAAGCTCGTCATCTCCAACGTGGGGCCGCTGGGATGCATCCCCTACCGCATGGCAGTGTCATCCACGACCAAGGGGCAGTGTGTGCAATCAGACAATGCCCTCGTCATGAGCTTCAACTCCGCACTCAAGTCACTGGTGGACGAGCTCAACGGCAAGCATCCCAATGCAAAGTTCATCCTGGCGAACTCCTTCAATGTAGTCAGCCAGATTATCAGCAACCCCGGGGGCTTCGGTAACACAACAATCTCTTCCTCTCGACCTTCGATTGCACGCCCATCCCCTCGTGTGAAACACTGTCATGCCTTCGTCTTCCTGTGCAGGATTCGCAACGAAGGATCAAGCGTGCTGCGGTGTGCCGATCGGCTTCTACCGTGGATTATCCCCGTGCTTCCCCGGGGTCCCCTTCTGTAGGAACAGGAAGAACCACTTCTTCTGGGATCCTTACCATCCCACAGACGCTGCCAACGTGATCATTGGCAATCGCTTCTTCTCGGGCTCCCTATCGGACGCCTATCCCATGAACATCAAGCAGCTCGCAGCGCTCCAGCTTCAAGGATGAGCGGTTTATCAACGCGATGCGATCGATTGTTCGCTGTAGTCTTCAGCAGGCTCCAAGTATGTGCCTTGATTTCTCGAACTGTCGACGCCGAGATTGATCGATGGCGAGCCGACCCACGCCCTCACCGACGCCGCATTTGTGTCGAATCGTCAGTCTCTGGATCAGGATTCGATTCAGCGGAGGAGATATTATGTGCCATTCTTTGCGTGATTCTATTCATTTTCATTCAACAATTAATTAATAAACTGAATCTTTCGTATATTAGCCATCTGCATGTATTCGATTGTTGTGATGTTGCGAAACGGAAGAGAGAAGGTTTGATGCATATGGCAAGAGTACCGAATCTGTCGGTGAAATCCTAAGCCCTAATGCTAAATCCTAACTATGTTATTCTCTTAGAGAAACTCTTTCTAGAAGTGGTAACGAAGAGTAGTGTTTGGAATGGTTTAAGTTGAATAATGAGGTTGAAAAACTATTTGATTATAATTTAGGGAAAAAGAAATGAACACACTAATCAATGAAAGAATGTGACGTCTATTAAGAGTTTCTTGGATATTGAATTTGTACTCAGCTTCAAATTGGTTTGTATTTCCCATGAAAAATGTTTTAAAAAATATATATTATATCAAAAAAAAAAAAAAAAAAAAATTCTTTAAAAACATTTTAATTGTTCACATGGATGTGGGGAAACACTATCAAGTATCACAATTCTACATTAATATAAACCTTACAATAAAAAGAAAAACATAAACAGATATGGTAACAATCTCTAAAATTTAATTAAAAATTCTTATTTTAACTGTTTTTCAAAATAAAAACATAATTATTTATAAAAAAAAGGCACTGCAATGTTTATCTTTTATTAGTGTTTTACACATTGATCTTTTTAAATGAAAAAATGAACGTTCTACAGACAAATACTAATCTTCACTACTCACATCACACATCGCATCCTATCCAATATTACATACACAAACATCAACTTATTTTGCATACCACATCCGATGTTCCTCTAATCTAGCTGAGCTGTCCAAGATACATGGCTTCTGCTGTTTTCTATACGAGAAACTTAATTCTACTCAATGTCTCGCCCTGAGCATTCATAAACATTAAAAAATCCCCCAACAGAACTTACGAAAATTGTAACCCCAACACTACTGCCTGGCAAATGTGCAACCCCACACTCTGCATGTACAACATTGGAAAATAGAAACAATACTTATATATGGGTCCCTTACAGAACGCCAAATAAAGAACTTGATACACAATTGTGTCTAAATTTCACTGACCGACGCTCCTCTCAATAAACTACTACCTCAATCAAGTGACTAGAGATGTTCACGAACATCTCAAAAGTAAGTGCATGTGCGTGACTATTATCTACCTATGAATTAACTAGCATACCACCTAATCCTCACGCAGAGATCAATTTACTTTCTCTCACTACTCGAAGGAATGCGTTCCAAACCGTTCCACTGCACTACTACTGGTATGTCCTCCACTGAGAAGGAACCATGTGTGCAAAGTCAGACGTCACTGAGCTGTTATTGAATTGTGCTTCTGCCGAAACTGCTGGCTGCATAAACAGGTCCGGCGGCCGATACAATCCAGGTGGTCGGTAAGGAGCAGGAGCGCGACGCCCAGGGACCGGCGAAGTCACAGATGCTGCTGCTGCCGGCAGGTTCAAAGCAGATCCATTCAGATTAGTCGCTGCACTGTTGACAGAACTCGAAGGAACCATATGCTGATTAAAACTAGGGACAGCAATTGTGTAGGATGAGAAAGTAGATCCCGCCGCACCATTCCCACTCATAGCAGGTGGATAGAAATCAGGAGGAAGGAAAAGAGGTCTAGCACCACCCATAGAAATGGAAGTAATGGGACTAGCGTTCATTGGAGTGATCGTTTGAGGACTCGTGCTGCGAAGAACGGTATTCCCTGACTGCACGGAACTCTGCTTCGGTACTGGAATTCCCTGATCTGGTGAAAAATGTCGGAATGGATAATGCTGATTTACTGCATTCACGGTGCTGCCCTCGAATCGTGCTGGTTCGCTACCTTGATATTGAGAGCTGGCAGACGAAGGCCGCGAAGGGCCTTCTCTAAACTGAATTGCCCCGTTGCTCACATCTACCAAATTGTTCACAATCGACGAAACGGAGTTTGCCATCCTAGACATGTCCCATGCATTCGGGCCCACAATTTGTGCAGGCAGAGAAGAGGATGGACTAGGTGGCATCCCCACTGGTCGAATGTCTATTACGTTGGTTACCTTGTTATTGCAGATAGGACATAGTTTTACAGCTCGTGAGCACACGGTGCAGCAGCACATATGTGAGCAGTTCAACAAAACCTAGAGCACAAGACCACGTCAAAAACTTGGTACACACAGGTTTAAGATCATCGAACACGCAAAACCACCGGTTCCCAAGCAGGTGCAAAACGTCGCCAGGAGAAAATCACGCAAACTAAGACAACGGCTAACAAACGAAAGAATATTTTAAAATCAGAACACATTACTAAAAGCAGGCGTACCGTATTTGCTGCATCCCGATAGCACACAGCACAGATGCCAGGCTGACGCTGGCTCCCGGAAGACTTAGCTGCTTCACTCAGCAAGTCCTGCTCACTTGCTTTCTTCGGACCAGCGTATGTTGGAGACTCCACGGAATCTGAGTTATAGTCCAGGAAATCCGAACTTCCATAAGGAAGTAAACTGTGTGCATTACGAGAGGAGCTACTTGTTAGACTTCCATTCCCAAACTCACTGCTAGTAGGGAGCAATATCTCATTGCTCAATCTTGACAAGCCGGGTGGCGAAGTCGCATTAAATGAGTTAGAAAGCAGCAAATGGGGAGGAGCACAAGATTCCGACCTTCCTTCCAGGGATGACAGCTGCGAGTGAGAGCTACCGACGCCACTGTGACCAGGGACTGTGATCACATTCCTATCCCTCAATTGCGGAGATGTGTGAGTGGAACTCCCAGATTTATTCGAACTGCCTCGTCCACCTAAAGTACCACCGCTGGAGGATCCCATTGTGTTGCTAGTGCTATTCTCTACGCCACTTGATTCTCCTAAGTAATTGTGTTCCGGAGACGCAAGACGAGAACTAGCGGTAGCTGGTCGAACATGAGGCATCGAACCTACTCTGGTCAAGGGCTTTTCGACGTGCTCCAACGAAAACACACCACCTGGCGGAGCTTCCTCGGACCATGCGTCAGACACTGACTGTCCTTGAAAAACCCGAGAATATCCAGAGAAAGAATTAGAACCGACGTCGTTTCCAGAGTTGCTTGAACTAAGATCCAGTGAACGGGCTCTTGTGACGGAGGGAACAGAAGATGCTGGGGAAGCAGAAGCAGGAACATGCTGAATATTGGGTGGTGGGGTTTCATTAAAAAAGTTTTTACGCATAGTCTCTACGCGGTCTCGAAATACAAGACACTTATCTTGTTCAAGAAACATAATCATTTTGTCCAAACGTTCATCTAAAATTCTGCAGAAACAGTCAAAAGATGTTAACATACATCATCTCTGAGAATCATGCATGTGGGAGTGTAGTACCAAAATCAACTTGAAAATACACAAGAAAAAAACCACTTTAAATCCAGATCCCAATTCCGTCAGTGCCCTATATTTCACTACCTACAAGCTATCTTCAGCTAAGACCCCACTCGCTCAGAAATCAACCGTGGTGAATAGCGTCAAATATTTCAATCCATTAAATAGATATTTCTATTTTTATAAGCGGAATTTCAAGAATGACTCACCTGCGTGAGAGAAGGCAGAGTCCAAAAACTAACATTTCACAACCAGCTGTATTATCGATCAAAGAATGATGTGCAGATGGGTAAATAACGCCATCCAGAAGTTCATTTACAACAAGTAGTCGCATGTCTTCTCCAACTGAAACAAAAACCATAAACCCGCCCCCGTAACCACGTTAGATCACTCGCGCTATTCTAAAGTGAACTTGGACAAGAGTCACGAGGCACCACAACTTCGCTGAAACTTCTCATTTTTCCTCCCATGTCTACGCCATATTTTAGGATTTTAGCAAAAACTTCGATGCAAAACAGGCACTGTTTTCATATACTTCAAAAGCACCTACCACATGGAGTTGCCAGGCATGCCCGAACTAGCTTAAATCCAAACCCGATTGTATCAGATGCCAATTCTACATAGTGCCCTTGTAGGCCTTGGATAACATGCTCCGCAACCTCCTTCACCTCCAGACTGCCACATAAACATGACATAAGAAATATGCACTAATTCTCAAGGAATAGCGAGCAAGTCGAAATTCAAATATCTTCAAGCAATACCACCGAACCACTGGTTCCTCCTATATGATTGATGACCTTCAAATTGATTTGCATTATAATTCAGGACTCGACAGAAACTGATCCACATTTCAGGTGCTAACAAAAGTACCGAAAACTGAAATCAGGAAAACCCTACTAATAGTCATCGAACGTACACCTCACGATGCTAAACAACCATTATTACCAGACATGAGAGAATCTCATAACCACGCACCGTCGAAAAACATTCACAACATCAAAGAGGGGTGTATCGAACCACTCTAAAACATCCCAGTCAAACAATTAACGGACGGAGAAAGAGAGACAAACAAGGTAGATATAAAGATGCAACTCACCTAAGCACACCCTGCAGTGTTCGATGAGACAGCTTGAACCCAACAAGATCACTAGACAATTTTGCTAGGCTTACAGCTGCAGTCAACGCCTCAGGTTGTGGCAACGCCCACCGAATGCACTCAACAAGCATTAATCCACTTACCTATACAAAGAAACCGCATCTTGATTAAGCATGCATCACCGCGCCTTCCTAGATACCCAGCGGCATTTTTGACACCCAAATCGCATAAGATTTATATAAACCAGTAACACAAGCATATACTCAACTCTTCTGAAGGGCAGTCAAGACAGTCTCTCCCAATTTTGCGCTCTTACTATGTCGATACCCAAATAAAATGACAATCCCGGCAGGTTAAGGGTTGGGGGTCCTTTCCACCAGTACACAGAATGTACCACAGAACATAAAAGTCAAGCTGCTTTACTCCACACAGAGACACGGTATTGTCGATGATGACCTGGTGCTTAGCAATGCAGGCTAAGGATGCTGAATCCGTGTGCATTTCTTCACAAATCTGCGCCAAAATCTTCATTGCAACCTTTGATGGAACTCGTGCCTTCTTGCCCGGTGCAGAGTTCAACGATGTTATCATTGCCTCTACCTGTCACAAAACCTCCAAGTTCCAATCTGATAAGGCCTTGAACCTACAGCACTCTTAAGAAACAGGCCACGAGCGAATGCTATGAAAGAATCATGTTCCAGTTGCCGTTTTCCAGTAAAGAAGAAACCAGTTAAATACACACGATATCGAGATGCTTCAACTTTCCCAAACATTCATGAACGAAAAAATATGACAAAGTTACGTGAGATGGAGGATTACCAATCGCTCTAAAACATAAACTCCGTATTGATCTAGCGCAAGTTGTACCTACACATGCATTTCCAACAAGCACAAGACGAAAACTCAGCATCTCCATATTCTAACATCAATTTAAGTACAAACCTCAAAGACTGCATCAATGAGGCTAGAGACAAAAGCTTACCATCATTGAATATCGTACGAGTCACAAACAGACCATCCCCTCAATAAAGCAGAATTAGGGCCTCAGAAAATAGAGCACAGTAGCTACAATAGCTGAATTGAGATGTACGGTACTGCCTGTTACCCATGCATACAAGTGTCGACAACAGAAGCCAATGACATCTTCCGTCTAACTACCTCCCTTCTCCAAGCATACCCAACGATATTTTGCTCAAAACGGAGGTCCCAACGGCGACCACTTACCACAGACCCTTGAATACATGTCGCTACTAAATTTGCTTCCTCCGTACCTTTAACCGACACCAGCTGCATTACATGTCATTGCAATCAGCGAGCCATACACATCAATGCTTATATACATGACCTCCACACTTACATTTCCAGCGAACACTACTGTAATCTCGTCAACATATACCCCGGAGCGAGAATAGACAGCAAATACAACCTAGAATAGTCTGAGGAAAGAAACGGCTACAAAATCCCGACGAAGGACAGCATACTTAAAAACTATAACACGACAGAACATTTAACGTCATGATGATACGGGGGGAGTTGCTCCAATCTAGTTCAGACTCCAGACTGACGAGACATATCTCTACCATATCGAACGGTTAGCGAATGCTCACCATCTTTTGAACCGAAAAAGTGCCCCGATGATCTTGGGCGGCCATTATCAACCCTTTGTCTAGACAGAAAGAACGAACAATGCTAGTGAAGAAACTCTCCGTGTTACCACCTTCTCCTCTGTGAGTCGCAGCATACTCCAGCATCCTTTGTAGTACATAATTTCCAGAAGCTGCCAACACACAAACCGCACCACGACTTGTTGATAAGTATCAGAGAACAATCATGAAGGTGAAGTGCAGCTAAGCAGGTTTTACGCCTGACCAAATCTATGTCCTACAGAGTCTCGTTCCCTCTAGTAGTTAGCGACCTGCTCCAGTTCTTACAGCATCTCTACAAGCCGTTCAAATCAGCTTACCATGAACGGCTAGTTTCGCAGAAAAAGGAGTAAGCATTTCTCGACAAAGTTTCGCCACTTTGTGACGCTTCGGATATCCATCTCGTAACATGAAATCTAAATGTCTAGCACCCTGCATGCACGAAAGAGTAATGCTCCATTACAAACAACTCATTCTAACATATTACTTCTCACAATATTCATATGCTGGTATGTCTAATGGAATCAAACTAATCATCACTGTAAACAGGCCAAACATCACGCTGGGATCGAAACATCACCGTTCGATCCATGGCCATGCTCACTATGTCGTCTGTATCTTTTAACGGGGGTACTACGTAACCAGGTAATAGATCATCCATTCGTGTACTTGACCGCAGACCTCCCCCATCACTTCCAATAACACCTTTAGGAGGTATGTAGTCATTTCCACCCCCAATAGATACTATACCCCCTCGACCGTAAGGTTTCTTAACCGATGTTTCAGCTACTGCTTTCGAAGCTTGCTCTGCACTCCTTCCCGTAACAAGATTAAAGGATGCTGATTCAGGTGGAAAAGGAGAATAAGCTGGATGTTGTGATGGAGGTGAATCTAAATATGACTCTATTAATTGCCGACAAAATGGACATTTCACACCTTTATCAGCCTGCAAATACAACCACAACAAGTTAAACCTAACCATGTTCCTCATTTGAGTGCTGTTACCAATCACGTTCGCATCCATCTGGAGATAACATCCTAAAAACCTTCACAAGAACTCAAGGTTCGAAAACTAAATTAGACTAGCCAGCATCCTTGAACGGACTATATTTAAGCATGAAGCACACCAAAACAAACAAAAACTGAGAAATTGCAGTAAACTTTGTTGTCTGTCATGCTAAGTATGATAGCATTATATAGTAGCTAGGTCAAAGAGACAAATCGTTTCATTCAACTACGCTAATCCTTTCATGAACGTTCTGATAGCACCACAACTGTCCCGTATAGGCATTGCTCGTTACCTTATAAACATTTGCAATACGCATTTTCTGGACGCATGAAGCACATGCTTTGTGCGCACAGGGACTAAACCAAATATCACATGCTCCATCTTCGCCCATACATATATCACACGAGTCATCGTCAGGAATTATATCCACCTGGGCTGACCTACTACCAGATTCAAGAGCTCCTGAACTTCCTGCGTTTCTCCAAACAGATGACATGGCTTAAACTTTCTTCTGATACTGAGCTTTGTCTTTATTACAGCTAGTGTCCAGTACCAACGAACCTATGTGCGCGAACTTTTAAGTGAGTATATACTGAAATAAATATGACCACGCCGAACTAGACTTAAGATGTGCATGTCCTCCAATCCCCTTCTTGATTATGTAAATTTGATTGAATATTGCTGGATCTTGTTGAAACGTTTCGCCACCTTTTCAGGGAGTTGTTCCAAGCAAGGAACTATTAAAATCTCAGGATTCAGTTTGATAAGCAGAATTGTAGGTCACGCTAACGTCTAGTCCCAGATTTTGTCCGTGTTATCCATTCGTGAAAGTCAGGCGAGTTTTTGGGACACCGTAAAGCCATCCATCCCTCACTTGAAAATTACCATAATCCTAGGGTCCCTTACTTCCCATAGCCCTGCTAAACACTTTCCAGCGTGCCACTGATCAACCCAAATCATCAGAGGGAACTCGAATTTTCTACATGAGGATCCGAAGCACTTGTAGAGTACCGATCTTTAACCTGGAAAACGAGAAAAAGAAACAGCAAAAAACTCAGTTTTCTGTAGATTGACCATTGGCATGAATAATTGAGTTTGAAAAAAATTTGACAACAACTTCTAATTAGAATACTTGACCTGCCACCCATTTGGAGTTCAATTTGCGAAGCAAACAAACTATTTGCAAGACCACTTGGAGGAACTTTACTTACTCCTTCAAGATGCTAGCAAAGAATGCACAACCTAGAACCCAGAAATTACCAAGCACTGGGAGGTAACGCATCAGCCTCAACACCTGCAACCTAAACTAGAGAATCACATAAACTCCTAAGCTTAAGTTTAATGCACTTCACAACATCAAACGGCACCTCTAACACAATCCACCAACCGCAACCCACGCCAAATCCGATAAACCACCATACAATTACAACACAATAACCACTACTTGTACAAAGGGATTTAAAAAGAAAATTAAAAGTAAAAAATCAGAGAAACAGCGACAATCAATCTCTTCTTCACGACAGACAAGCTCGTTCTGGAATCAATTTCCTGTTCCTTCTACAGATTCCAATCCATTCAATTCAACACAGTTGCAATCACAAAACCTCTCAGTCATCACAAGCAAAAACTAAATCTTCCAACGCCTCCCATTCACCTACCTCACCGAAACTCATACCCCTTCAGAACCGATTCCAGCTTGCAGGAAAGCATCCCGATACCAGCACTCCCGCAAGCTTCGAAAGCAGCAATAGAGCTCCACCGCGCTACATTAAACTCAACAATGGTGCTGTCTACGAGACAATAGCTATGGTCGCTAACCCTCACAAAGCAGCATCGTCATCGTCAAAGCCAGGTCCAATGCTTCCTAGCTTCCTCGCTCCAAGAGAGGAGACACGGTTCTGCACAGGAACTGGCTTCCGTGCCAGTCACGGTCCCACCATGACCCATCCAGCTGGCAGTCCCCCACTGGCCCGTCCCGGTCCCCCGTGGGTCAAGCCAATGGCATCCCCTCGCTTCCTGGTTCGACGTCTTAACCCTAATGAGAAAGCCAGCGTGCAAGCTTGCAGCTGATTTGTTCATTCGTTACTCATGCAAAAGTAACGATTACAGAAAGTTCTTGGGGAACACGTAGAGAACGACTTGAGAACGCGATGGGGCTGATGTGACGCTCGGATTATTGACCTTCGGCTGATTTTCTATTTCAACTGATTCTGGTCGTTGCTTCGTTCCCCGCCGAGTTGGGAACAGATTGGTAACGGAATGGGAACATCCTCGGCTTTCCCCGCCCCCGCCCCCGCCCTTCATTCATCTTTTAAAAATATTGAAGTCGTTTCATACCAACCCAAGCTGGGTTTGTATTTTATACTTTTTATTTTTTATTTTCCCTCTTTTGAAGCATCTTTTTGAAAAGTTACTTTAGGAATTAGATTTTCAGTTTGTAATATTTTCTGTGAGATGAACTGTATTTGTTTACACCACTCAGCCATAAAATCAGGTGAAGTTATGATTTTGTTTCAAATACTTCACAGAAGCTTATCACTCTCACAATGGTTATGTTTTTGCATGACACATATTTTTTTAGAATATGATTTATATTATAACATCATTTTTTTTATCAAAAGAACTTGGAAATTGAAACTAGGTTTTGTACATTATAAATTTATAGACTTTATCAAAAATCAAACAAAAAATGAATTTTGATTGCTTTTAGAACATATACAACAATGTAAGTATCAACACAAGATGAGAATGCACTCTTTCCATCATCAAATGAATCATATGAACAGGTCACATTTACACTTTGAATCAGAGATTAACTTACATTTAGTTATCATGAGGGATTGGACTAATTAGAATATGAGTGCTTAACTATGTGATAATATCTATGTACTTAGAAAAGATTACATTATCATTTATACCTTAAAAAATATTTTTTAATTTTTTAATTTTAAAGAAAAAAAATATTATAATATTTTATAATAAGTTTTTGGCTTTATTAAAAAACATAAATATTAATTTTATTACTTTTAGTTTTAATCATCATAAGTTCAGAATAGAACTAAATTACAATAGGCAACCAAGTAAAAAGAGAGTAATTTTGATTTTAATATATGTTCATTACAAATGAAATATTATTGTACTATGTATACATAAATTAAATTCTATTGTTTACCACAACATAAAGTTATAAAGTAATATATAAAAAATGGCATATAATAAAAGTATCCTAATTATTGATGTAACCATTGTAACTTCTTCTATTTATTACTTAGAAGTTAACCTTCTTAGGAACTTAGGATAGAAGAATCTTTTCATAATATAAAGATATTTATTAAAATACTTTAAAAATCTAAACCAATTTACAAAGAATATAGACTATAATTTACTCAATTCTTAAAATATTTATAAACTTATAATATTTATAAAATAGCAATATAATATAATGCATCAATATGAATATTGTCTTGTAAACAATGATTTGGCTTCATTTCATTATTTTTTTAAAAAAATCCATATAATTATCAAAATAAATTAATTTAAATATTTTATTTTTATATTATTTTTATTTTTATATATAAATAATTGGTAACTAATTATAAGATAAATATTTAAAAATAAAACCATAACTTAAAGAACTTAAGTGTTAATTTATTATATATATATATATATATATATTCTAAATACTAAAAAACTCCTTAATTAAAAGAATAAACTACAAATCATGGATATCTAGAAAAACCACAAAATTTCAAAACATAATAAAGAACAAGTATTTCAATTCTTATCAATTTAAAATTTAGATAAGTACACATGACTATAGACATATTATTTCTCTAATTTTAAATTATATCAAAGTAAATATTATCAATGTCATAAATCTAGATAAAAAATTTAAGAGATTTATTTATAAACTTATAATATTCATGATTATATATTTTTTTACTAATCAAAATGAAGAAAATGAATTAAAAAAGAAATAGCAAAATTTTAGAACTTAAAGATATTATATTTATTTTTTCTAGGTATATGAAAACTATTGAGTCTTAAATGAAGATTAGATGACAAGAAAGGTATTGAGAAGATTGAAGATGGCCTATTTCTTCCCTTCATAAACATCAACTAATAAAAATATTATGTGCAAGTTTTTTAAGGACCATGAGACTTGTAAGATTAGTGACCACATTGTTAAGTGCTCCTATGGTAGGTTCATAGGTCTAAGAAACTTGTAGAAGAAGATTTTATATCTACATGAGAAATCAAAGAATACTTATAGATATAATCTACATCTAAGAAGCTTCTACAAATTTTTTTAAAGAAAAAATTATCTTCATAATTTTTTTATTTAAATATACTTACTTTTGCATGCTTCAACTTCTATTTAATTAAATTATATAAGTAATTTTAAAAATCATAGACAAAAATAAATAAATTATTTATAAAAATAATTTTTAGTTTTTATTAGAAATTTTGGTTTTCTACAAAAAAAAATTAGTAATTTTAGAAATTAAGAAAAGAAGAAGAAATAATGAAATAAGACTTAAATCTTGCAAATAATATTATATAGAATGTTTATTTTCTTCTTTATGGTTCCTAGAAGATAGGATATGTTTCAAAAGGAAATAAAACCTCTAATATTACTACGGCACTATTGGAATATTTTCAAAGAAATTTAAAGCCATCTAGTATAATAACTCTATTCCAACAATACATCTTAAATTTTTTTATTGCCAATATAAGTTCCTACACTCACAAGTTATTTAGACCAAATTATATAAGTACTCCAATAGAACATCTAAAGATTGCAAATCACATATTTTGAATTACTTGTTGGTTAGATATTGTATACTGAATTTTAAAACTTTGTTTTATATTTAAAAGAATGTTATAGCACAATCTATGGAATTTTGTAGCAATGTCACTTGCAATGCCTAAGAAGTATTATTAGATATCTCCCAAGGCATTTAAGGATGCTTAAGATTTTTATAAAGAATCATTCTTATTAGGTTTTTAGAATATTAAGCAAAATATTAAAATATAATTTTAATTAAAGATTTTTTTATATTTTTGTTATATTTATAATATACACTAACTAAATTTCTATAGATTAATTATTGTTCTATAATATGATTATTCTACCAAAAAAAAAAAACCAAAAAAACCAAAAAAGACTAAAAAAAACCAAAAAAAACTAAAAAAAAAACCAAAAAATTAATTAATTTTTTATAATATTTAAACTAAGATTTATTTTAAAAATAAGTAATAAAATCAAAATTAAATATTTACATATTAAAAATATATAGTTAAAAATATGTAAAATAAATTTATCCAAATTATTTAAGTATTTATGATTTAAAATAAATATTACAATATATATATATATATATATATATATATATATATATTTAATATTTTTATTTTAAAATATATAATGATCAAAAAATATTTAAGGCAAGTCTCATATTAAAGATTTAATAAAATAAACAAAATATATTCAATTTCAAGTTATATAGATAAAATATATTATTATTATTTATATTTTAGATAAATTATACTTATAGTATTTTAAGTTTTATAACTAATATATATATTATAATATTTATTTATAATTTTAAATAATATTTTTACATAAATAATTAGATATTGGCTTGTATACTATTAATGTTAAACTTTATTAAATAAAAACTTCTTGCTCAATAATTGCTTAGTGATTTTTATCTCAATACTTTGGTTTTTATTAAAAGTATTTATAAAGAATTAATATTTTAATTTAAAAAAAATTTAAAGCTTATTTTTCACAAATATTTTCAAGAAGTGTACAATAAATGTATAATCTAAATTACTATTGATTTTTATATGAATTATTCAAACATATCCTTCAAAATTCTAAAAACAAAAGCTATAATAACTGTTCACCCATAAAATTTTCAACTATCACAAATACTTAATTATTGTGTACATGTATATATCACATATATACAGGTACACAATAAAAAATTAGAAAATTCTCAACTTTAAGGATTTTAACAATTGTTTTACAAGTTTTAAGTTAATATATTCAATAAAATATAAATATAAATTTATCCTCCAATCTATTTTGATGCAACATAAAGATTAACAAATTTCAACCTTATAAAAAGTAACTTTACATAAGCTCCCGATGCGTGAGGTTTCCATTACTGATGGCCTGTTAGCTATTTGTTCCTGATCCTGGAGTACTAGTTGAGGTCAGTGCTCCGCCAGGCCATCTGGAAGTGTGTCTACAGTAGCCGAGGTTACGAGCGAGGCTTCACAGCTCCAATCTTTGATAGACTGAGACGTGGTGAATCTGGGATGCTCAAGTATGCTGAACTGGAGGATATGGATACATTGTCACAATTTCTTGTCCACATAAAGGTTTCTGTGATCGTGAGGAAGAAGTGAGACTCTCTGTTGAATAAGATCGTGCTGTCTACTCAGTGAACAATTTAATATAAAAGTAGGCTATTTAGAGTCTACAGAAAAGTATAATGTTGTCTAAGACAGCTTTCGTGAGTTATATGACATAGAAATTTATGGCCTTGCTGAATAGCAGAATACCAAGTTATTGATAATCGAGAATTGCCACTTGGGTCATGAATAATTGCTGTTGTCCTCGTTTCCTGTATCATCGCTTTGAACTGCCGCAGCCTATAAAACAGACAACGGTACAAATATATCCCAGTTATAAAAATACCCAAGAGTCGTTATAATCACTTAACGATACTTGAGAACTTCTAAAATCAAGCCACTGAACTCATCTATTAACCATAGTAAATTCCTCTCTAACAATACTTGGCAAAAAATGAACTGCTATGCTGGATCTGAAATGTACAACTAATTTATGAGAAATACTCTTACCTGCCGAATTGCACGCAGTGTGGCTGCAACGTTGTGTTCCGACCGGTCGTTCCACGTACTTGGTCTAACCACTGAGTTTGGCAGCCTAGAAGGCTGCTCACGACATGCAGAATAAACGTCAGGGACAGATTGCATCTCTAGCATCCAAGAGTCAGCCCACAAGAGACGTAAGAGATGTCCTCTACAGAAGGTCGAATCACAAATGTATACCTGGCTTCTGTTCGATTCAGCTTGCGAACCCGCAACAACACCATTCAGGGAGGGATTGATTGTAGAGACATCCTTGAGCTGCACAAGAGGAAAAAAACACACCTCAGATCCAGCAAGATAAGCATGTTGGTCAATTGTCAGATTTCGACACCAGATATCAGATATAGTTCCAGTGACATGATAATTCAGAAAAAAGCCAACCATGTCGCAAACTTAAATGCGCCACTGCACCTTATCTGGAGCTTGTGACGAGCTTGCAGCAGGACCATCACTCGTGTGCAGTGACAAACTAATATCTTCAAGAGGTGGTGATACGAGCTGGGGCGGAGGTCGAGAGTAGTTTGCTTCCTTTGAATGAGTCTGGGGAAATTCGTCTACCAAGCTCACAGGAGGCTCGTAACTGAATGACGAGGACCTTGACACTGTGGGTGACAGCGAGAGAAAAGGAATAGTTGGAGGAGCTTTTGGGCTCTCCCTTCCAAATTGGGAGCTCGTATTATAGGAGGCATGTGAGCCCATCAAGCCACGAGAATTCCTTAACGGTGACTCAGGCGGTGACAAGAGAGCAAAAAAATTGGGGCCCTTCGGAGATGATTCACTTGCTGACGATGTACATCCATCATCTTCAACCACGGAAGATGAGGAAATATTTGTATAGGGACTCGAGGCATTTGAAGAAGAGTTACATGCCATTTCGCAGTCAATTCGGCTGGAAATTTCTGAATCCTGTTTACAGACCTCCTCTCCTTCAAGCTGAACCAATGCACGTGGGCTCATAATCTCCTCCTGAGAATGCTCACCATCATTCAACAAGCGAGCTCTGAGCTTGTCGGCATTGTACACGCCACCGTTGAGCTTCAAGGGCAGGACCCGTGATAAAATGCCACTCGTTGCTACCTGTGAGCCATTGTCCCTAGCCCACAGACGGCGGCTCTTGGGGACACACACATCTTGCTGGGCATTAGCCAAAATGGACTGGTTGTCCTGTCTTGAGACATGTGAGACTTCGTTTTCCGGCATAGGCGATTGGTCTCTAGCCTCTGCAGGAAAAACTTGCTCTTTGACTTTCGCTCTTGTTGGAGCCCTGAAAACATCTTGAAGGAATATGGAATCATGTGATTGATTGGTGAATTTCTCAGCAGCTCTCTGAGTAATCATTGAGAATTTCGAAGAATCCTTGAGCTGGGCCTCAGTAAGATTATCATAGCTATTCTGGGTCTTTAATTCATTATGGCTTGTAATATTTAACTCATTTTCAATAAGCTTATCACAGTAACGGGCCTCTTGGTGATGGTCGATTGCAGGCTGGCTACCAGAACTTCCACCAGATGCCTCTGATTCTTGGGCTGGTTCAGGACCTGCAATAAGAACGTCGGGCTTCTCGAGTCTTAATAGTGGAGTAAAATCGCCCTTCTGGTTGACTTCGACGGATCTTCGAGACGGTGACGTGTGACGACGACCTTCCACATGTGCCTTCAACACAAGTTCGTTTAATGGTGTCACCCAGTGGGGGTCCGTAGCAAGCCGAGTTTGTGAGCTAGTTTCAGAATCAACCGACGTCCGTGAATCTACCGATCCGCGTGCATTCCTCCGACTTCGAGAGTCAGTTTCAGAATCTGCGTCGAAGCTCATGGTTGTCAACGTATCAATGAAGCTTTTCGCTTCTTCTTCTTCTTCTTCTTCTTCTTCTTCATCAGAAGACTCCTTGTCAGCATCGTTCTCACTTCGAGTCCTACGTCCCAGTTTTTCATTCTCGATGTCTTTGCCAGTTATCTTCAAGGGATCCAATACAGGACCTTCGTTCGCCTCAGGCAATTGCCGGTTCTGGAAGGTCGCCTCCAGAGATTCAGGTTCTTCGGGAGGCCGAGGCCTGTCCGGAGTAAGGTCACCCTCGACTGAAATTCTTACCACTCGGTGTAAATGCTGCGAACGAGGGTCGGGGGCTGAGTCACGTATGAATCCTTCCAGATCCTCGAGTTGGGCTGATGATACCCGTTCTCTATAATTTTGCATATTAGGAAACATTTTGAACTTAGTAATTGCAACTACTAAATTTGTGATTAAAAAATGTATAATTCGTGCTTGGAGGAAACTCTCCCCATTTTCAACAAAGCACTCACAACCCTCAAATCATTCAAAAACAATTACCTGAGATAAATCAGCGGACCAGCCTTTTTAGAGGGATTGTTCGCACTATTTCTCCTCTGGCATACACATTGAAAATACGGGAGGTCAGAAAACGATATTTTTACGACCACGATATCAACCCAAGCACCTAAAGTGGGACATCTATGCTCCATCCTGTACATGGTCTAAAAACATGGCGATTTATAAAAAGATGCAAAGGAAGGAAGAAAACTGAGCGCCCACTTCTTGTTCGGCTAGTCTTTCCCGCTCAGCTTGCTCAGCTCTCTCCAGCTGCGCGGTGGCCCAGGTAATCCTAAAATATGTCGGGTCTGTGTACCTCTTCACACAAGCACCTCGTCCAGCTTTGTCGAATCTGATGAGCCAAAAGCATGATTGTTACAGAGCCCCAGCATTTATATTGTGTAGAGAAAGGAACATACTGATGCAGAGCAGGAAGACAATGCGACTCTAACTTGTCTCAAGAGGAACCTCGTACTTGTCAAGGAGAAACAGCCGAGGTGGACCTCGACAGTCGTCGTAGAAACCTCGAACAAAGGGTGGAAGCTCCCCTTGCGCACAAAGATTTTGGTCCATTGGCAACGATAAGCGGCACTTTGATCCTGCCATACCATATCATCAGACCACTACGCAGTATCTGCGAATTTCTCAAATAAGACATCGAATAAATTACCCTTGCTGGACATTAATGCCACTACCAATGCAGCATAAAATTTATATGAGATAAAAAGTCTCAAAGGTGTAACCTACGTGCTGTGTACGCAAATCGACATTGACTAGCTTCCGAAAGCAGTGCCTTCTCCACCGCAGGCAGGTCGGCCTCCAGACGAGCAACCCGGACCTTCAAATTATTTCCTCGTGATACAATTGTCATGACGTCGATGTGAAGGCAGTGAAATATCTCGGCTGCGAACCTGCAACAGATAATAAGCTTGCCTTTGAAATTTGGTGCATCGCGACAGTTCGTTTACAACATCAGGTGCCAGATAGGAATTTATGCTAAGGGAGACGTTCAGAAAGTTTAACATAAAACACTACCGTTCTCTAATTAAGACCCCAATTGAAGAAAACTTTGCCACTGATCAAGGCAGGTATAGCAACATGACAGCCTGAACTCCGCGCAGGAAACACTTATCAGGTGAAACATTCGTAGCTAAAGATAAAATATTGAGGTAAGAATCCGAGATTTCGTCCTTAAGGACACTGGTAAAACACACGTATCAGAGCTAAAAGGAGGCATGACTATGGCTCTCAACCACTAAACTTAGCCAGGGTCAGCACACATAATTTGGCAAGGTACTAAGCTAGGTAACTGTGGTTATGGAAGTTGCGATTAAGGGAAAATGAGAAGACGTACTCAGCAAGGTCGCCGAGCTGGCGGACTAGGCCCACAAGGCCACCCATGGCCACCCCCTCGAGCAACCCCTCGGAATCATTTCGATCCACGGTGCGGTAGAGGTCAGGGTTAGCCAAGCTGTGCTCGCAGCGCACTTCGTACCGCACCAAAGGCATTCCGTCTGCTACTTAAATCTTCAATCACGTTGGCTCTCCTTTAAACCGTTCCAGACTGAAAAAGGATGACCTCATCCTCTATTCAGTTGCAAAGTTGTTTGAACAATCCTCCAAGTGGAGAGAGTCAAAAAAATCATGTATGCCTTTCGTAAACACGATAGCACCAGATACACGTCATGTCTGCAGTACAGTCAAGTAATTCTGCGCTTCAATTCGTCCAACTTCAAATGGTATCTTGATTTCGGATTTCCTCGCGTGCGGCTGTTTGACGATGTTTCAAATAAGCTGCAACAAAGACGAGAATAGGAAGATTCCAACATCACTCGAGTATGGACGACGCTTTGATTTTCAAATTTTGGAGGGGAAAATAATAAATAAACAAATAAAGTATACTTATAGATACTTAAACTACTTCAATATTTATTAAGTGTATTAAATACTTGTGTGTATGTGTGTGTGTGTCAACGCCGGTCTGGTCTAACAAAAATGCAAATATTCTAGCTGTACTCTCCCACTTCTGCTGAACCTCAAGAAAGATTGAAGGATTGATACCAACAGCATTGACAAGCTAGCATGATGACATTCTTCAGATCTTTCACCTTTTGCTTACAACTCACTATGAGTGCAAACACACTAAACCGAAATGCATGACATATTCCATGTCACGAAGGTAGCAAATATGCTCTAAGACTGGAATCTGGGAGGATTAGTAGACCATGCTGCAAGCATGATATACACCTAATGTTGGATTCCACATCTACCGCTCCATCTAAATACTGTAAAACCTGCAAACTCAAGGAAAGAGACTCGGGAGTCTAAAATATGAATTTCTTGACAGAAGGGTGTAAGAAAATACGAAAGCGAGGAACGGACAACTTCTTTCAGTATTTTGGGTCTCACTAGTGCTCGGAATGCTAATCCCTGTTGTAAAATCGTAGAATGCTCTAAGTAGACACCACAAGCTCAACAAAAATTTCTCCCACGATCATTTCGTCAGTCCCGCTTCGTTCATATTTTTCCCTTCTGAAATGCCGAGTTGCAAGCAAGCAGGAAATGGATTACGTACTCGTTTGAAGGCGCTTCATGCTTCTAGTGTGCATATAGCACTTTGCGCTCCAACATCGCAGGCCATGGAGCGAAAGGGTCCCTCTGAAATGTTGACGATTCGCGTTCTCGTCGTTGCGTCGTGGGCACACTTGGTAGCGATAATCCTTGCATGCCAGTGCATTGGATGAGTTCCTTCTTTTCACTGATTTTCAACTCTCACGAAAGCTTCCACCATTGCAGCGCATCGAATGTAGGGAAGACTCTGCGCCAGAAAGGTCAAAAGTCTCAAGCGGACGCAAAAAGCTTCCGAAACTCCCCACCCACTACCTCATACCATGTAATTCTACGATCTCCAGGCCACGAACTTCTTCACAAAGAGCGCCCTGGTGCAGCTCTGAGAAGATAAATAAGGTGAATACAGTAAAATGCAGACAGTAATTTTGGCTGTACCGATACGAAAACTAAAGATATCACGCCAGTGGCATTCATGGATATTTACGGTTAACTTGCAAACGCACTGAAACCACGTTGGGCCTGGCTGTCTACGGCAACCTTAGACCCTTTTCCAACCGAATCCTCGTTCCTCCAAAAATAACAAACAATAAAAATAAAAATAAAATGCAAGTGAAGGTCATGCAATTAAAACTAAAATTTCACTTGTACAAAAAGCATTGTCGGTAATAGACAGGCTAATCGAACGGCAATATTAAATGCAGGTCACAAAAATACGAATCAAAAGGTTGTAGACACAGCGCTTTCGTCCTTCTTGAAATTGAAACTTGAATTGGGGTGCAACCATTTCATTGCCATGAAATACAGCACAAAGCCTACGCTGGAAATCGAGAGGAATCAGGCTTCGGTATGACAAGAAAGGTTAGAAGGACTCCGAAAGGTCAGGCAAGCCTCAAAACTCTCCCCCTAAATATCCAAACTGCTCAACAGCAAGCTAACTTCGGCGATCACATGCGCCTTTAATTGAGAACAACAATTCCCCATCGAGACAGCTCGTGAGCTCGATCGCCGAATACTGCAACCCGCATCCGGGAGAGACTAATCCATCTACCACAGGCCAAAGGTCCTTCGCTACGCCGACAAACACAGATTGCGGCGGAGAAGGAGGAGGACGGAGAGGAGGAGGAGGAAAACGAATTGCATCACAGGGAATCACCACCTGGTCGGCAAGCGGGTCATTATATTCTAGCCCATCGCAAAATTCGTCTTCGATTCGCGACCTACTCCAAAAGTCACAGCACCACAGCCCCGGTCTCCTCCACCTTCAACAAACCCCAGGTGCAATGAATGATCATCAACCGCGTGCCAGTCACCTCTCTTTCTTTCGCTCTCGCTCTCTCGCCAGCGTGCCACCAAACCTGCAAAAAGATCGACACGCTTTTTGTCGTACGAAGCTACAAGCTGCACCTCCATGAGGGAAAGAATAACAACATGAATACCTCCTTGGCCCTACTGCCGAGGTGACCACAGCATTGCGAGCCGAGACTAGGCAAAGCGTGCCCCGCTACGCTCAATTTCATCACCATGGCGTCGAAATCCGGACGCGGCGAGCAAGAGGCCACGGATCTTCCCCTTTGGATTCGTTCGATGCAGAATGCATGCGAGCTCTCTACGACTCGTCTTCCAGGTCGGAATAATCACGGAAGCCACTCTTGTGCGTCTTGGGATTCGAGGAATTTGTTGGGTTTTCCTCTTGCTTCTACAGCCCTTTCGAAATCACCGTTATGGTGTTCGTATTTTATTGGGTTCCGATCGATCGTTGAATGTTCACCCCCCCAAACTCCAGAGTCGTCGCCGCCGTCGACGTTGTCGAAGATTTCGATTCTCTATCTCGATGAATAAGCTTCCTAGCAGCTTCGAAGGTCCACCTGGACTGATGTGCCACGTGTCGGGGTTTTTTCGGTCGTATGTTGTAAATTGGATAAGTGAATGAAATTAGAACTAATGACACCTCTTGTTGTGGGGTCAAGGCTACCATTCAAGTGGTAATGGTGATGATTTTTCCCCCTTGACCATGTCAAAATTTATCTTCCCTTTAATTTCACTGTATTTGTAATTGTTATTGTTTAGGACTAGAGGAATTTTGCCATATTGATTATGTTGTAAAATTTTCATAATTCTTCCCTTTAGAGATAATTTCTGTTGATTTTATATAATTTTGTTGTTGTTGTTTTTTTTGTCTTTTTTGGGAGGGGAATATGTTCCACTTTAGAGTTTAGAGACATCCACTGTGGATTATTTGTGATGTGGACACTATATAGCCATATGAAAAATTTAATTAGAGGAGAAAGAAGTCATAAACAAGAGGATAATAGATGAAACATCTTTGGTTTTTATTGTTCTTTGTTACTACCAAAATATGTAACAATTGAATTGAACATGTCTCACTTCTAACATTACAATTTTAAAATTATACAATAATAAATAACATATTTAAATCATCCAGTAAACACATTTACATATGTCCATAAAAATAATTCATTATAAGTTTTTTGTTCTAACCATGCTTTGTACTTTTATAATAATTATATCAATATTAATCCTAGTACAATCAACTCCTATTAACTAGAATTTCTGTCCACTTTTATCATTTTGAGTGACAAGGCTAAAAAATACAAGCATAATGTGCATTCTTTTATTTCTATTATCATTAATACTGTGTTAATGTATTAAAGTCTTAGTAATATTAACACATATCTATGCAAGGTTAATCAATAGGTTTATTATTTTTTTATTATTTGAAACAACTAAAAAATTATTACAAATAATTTGTATATGTATCATTTCATAAAATATAGTAAAAAAAACTACATACTTATCATTTCAATAAATTAGTGATTCAAATTCTTGATAATATATATATATATATATATATATACACACACACATACATACATAAAAAGATCTAAAGGGATTTCCATCTTCTTCCTTAAGATTGTCTATTATTAAAATACATCAAACAAATTTGGCTTGTGTTTAAAAAAATTCAATTTGAAAATTCAACTTCTTAATTAATTTTTTTTTAATTCGAATATATATGTATATATATATACATATATATATATATATATGTAATAAATATTTAAAAATCAAAAATAAAAACTAACCAAAGATTCTATCTTGGATTGGAAAAGTATAAAAGTAATATGTTGAGATAAATGTAGATGAGATGAATATAGTATTGTATTTTGAATTAAGCTAATTCAAGTAGTTATATTTAATCAACATAATTTATAAATTTATAAATTGATTCATGTATGAATTTAGTTGATTGAATATTTAACAATTTACTAAAATTAATAATAATGTATCTAATATTATTAAGAAGACATATTTATAACTAAAAATGAAGAAGTATATTATCTATGATTGAAAGATAAATTATTACACAAAATAGTATTTTTAACATGCTATGATAGTTTTTTAATATATATATATATATATATATATATATATATAATTTTGGTTTATGCTCTATTTAATAAGTATGTTTCATTTGCTTTATAAAATTTATCATATATTTTAAGGAAACATATTCAAATAAGGAATACTCAAATAAGGAAATTAAAATTAAATTTTACAAAAAAATTCAGGTCATTAAAAACAATTCCTTTTAAAACATGGTGCAGAAGTTTTGAAAAAAAATCGTGTGTGTGTATATATATATATATATATATATATATAATGAAAATACTTATATATATGGAATAGTAAATTTTGCAACCAATTACAACATTTAAAAAAAGAAAAAGAAAAGAAAAAGAAAAGAGTGATATTTATATTCATATTTATGAAAAATTAGAGGAAAAGAAAAAAAGGAATCATAATGAATAATATCATTGTCACTATACTTGATGTTAGTATCATAAAATAAAAAACAAACAAAAACAAGTTGAAGAATTGGTATTACATATCATCCATTTTGATAATTTATACATATCACTCATAAAGATGAAGTTCAAAGGGATCATTGTAGTTTGCACAGACCAAATAGATATCACATACATGTTGTCATTGGTTTGATGATTAAATCCTCAATTTATTCAATCTACATTCTTTCAAGTTCTAAAAATCTATCAAATAAATCAAGATAAAAAGAGTTATACTTGTTGAAGAGCAAAACATTAAAGATAAATTGAGTATAAAGAATATTACTGATAGCTTTGGTGACTAGTAGCATATTATAAGTATCTATTTTCATTGTCCAAGCATGAAAACATAAGTTTTCAAAGGAAACGTATATATATATATATATATATATATTAAAATTCAAAAACTAATGTATGAATGGTTTTGTCTCATGCATTATATCTGTCACATTTTGGTGAAAGGAATGTAAATAAGGAAATCAAAATACCATTTAACTGATAAATACCATTTAATTGACAAATGCTCACTAAATCCAATGTTACTCAGTTTATTTTACAATGCAAAGTTTCGTGCACAAGAAAAACATCATTTTAAAACTATCAAAATGTTTTTTTAGTAGTTTTGCATTGATATTAAAGTAAATGTTATATAAAATCTAAACGACCTAAAATGAGGTGTTTTGTGGGGTGAACTTAATCATCAAAAAAATTGTCAATCCATCTCCATAGTCTCTATGACATTCAATTTCAAGGCCTTATCATGGTAATGCATCCACATGTCCTTGTGAATGGGGCTCAATATTAATGAAAAGGGTCTTCATACGGCCATCTCTCTTCATAAATAATAGTAAGCTTGTCACCTCTTGATTCAAGCCCATGGATAGTAGGACCAAATCAACAACTCACAAATCTCAATTAATTATTTTTCCAAGAGGATTACTTCTTTTCCCAACTATGAAAACATCATCATTTATTTTATTTTATTTTATTTTTAAAATACTTTTTTAATACATATTTTTTAAAGTATCCTAAGCAAATTCAATTTGTATTGTTTGAAATATGGTACATTGAGAGGATATTAGGGTTTGGTGTGGATGCACTTCAATGCAGATGGAGAAATGGTTACCATCACTTGTCCATTTGTGGTCCTTTTTGTTGCTGATTGTGTCAGCAGTGCACCTCATTTATGAAACCAACTGTGGTTTGATCCCCAAAGGACTGATGTGTCAACTTTATAGATTTTACATTTATTTGATCTTATTTATTTATTTACTTGTATAGTTATTTTCAATGACCAAGATGTTATAGGATACACTTTTTTTTTTAAATGTAATTTTTTATAACCCACTAACCAAGTTTGAAAATCAACTATATTCAAAGCTTATTGCAAGGAATTTTTATGGTATTTGGCTTGATCAGCTCTAATGGTACTACCATTCTACCAACTATGAATCTTAACAAAATTTGAAGTCTTTCAGGTTGTTTCTATATAAGTGTGCAAATATTATTGTAATGACAACCATCCATCTTTGAGTTGGAGTTATAACCATCTTTTTAGATGTATGATCAAGCAATCAAGTAAAATATGTGAAAATTTTCCTGAAATATTCTAATTACATAAACATTAATTTAGATATTTTTTAAGCTTGTTACATCAGCAATTAATTACACTGAAATGATTGTTTAATTTTATCTTCTACTTAGGTTTATGCATGTTATTTTTTAAATTACCAAAACACATATGATATTTCATTTTATTCTGTTTCAGAGTAAAATGTGAATCTTATAACTTCTTATTCAATTAGATATTTTGATATTTTTCATTATCAAATAATACATGTTGTTGAATTTGTTTTGAAATTTGTATTGTATTCAATAAGTTTTTTCTTTTCAGTTTATAGTTGTTTATTTGATGTTGCAAATGATACTATGTATAGTAAGTCATGTATAGCTTAAATTTATATTATATTATAAGGGGTTTTATTCTACAGTCTTTAATTTCAAACATTTTGAATTTATTTCTATATTTCTTGAACTTTATGTATTTATGATTTGCTTCATTGTTTGTGAAATTTTGAAAAACTTTAAATTTTTTTTTGAACATCCAAATTTACAAGCATAACCATCATGATAAGTAAGACATAATGTGATTTTTTTTTTCTTTTTTTTTCTTTTTTTTTCTTTATTTTAAAAACTCCAAAGTAAAAGTATTCATGTATAATTGATTTCAAAAAAGCAAGATATTTCATAAGAAAGCTCATGTATTTTATGTAGCAACTAAAAATAATCTTATATCAATATTTATTTTAATGATAATACAATTTATTCTATATATTATTTAAAATCAAAACCTTAAGATATATTTAGTTATATTTTACATCTTTACTTGTAAGTCAAATAATAAAAATTTATTCTTTAATTAATCATTTAAGTAAAAAATTGCTTAACAATATAGACAAATGTATTTTGCTAATTTGATGATTTATTAAAGATTTATTAATGATATTAGGAATTCTTTTATATGATATTTAAGAGTTCAAACTCTACAAGATGGTATAAATTAATTTAAATCATTGGCACAAATTGGCATAAAATTACCATTGATAAGGAAGTTTATACTTGTATTATAGAAGACACAACTACAAGGTTAACAAAGCCTTTAGAAATATGAATTTATCAATATTAAAAAAAAATTGAAATAAATACTTAATATCTTATAATAAATTAATAATAAAAATACTCAAATAATTGAAGCCCAATTATAATAAAATTTATGTTATTTTAATTTATAATAATACAACTCATAAAAATTACAACCAATTTTTAGTATTATTTTAAAAAAAAATTATATAAATTCACATATGAGCTAAGTAAATACACAATCTCTTAAAATCTTTAAGATTTCTTATGTTTAAAAAAATACAATAAATAGATACAAAGGTCAAAAAATGTCTTATAAAAATATTATCAAGGTTTTAAATTACAGATGAAAAAATTGATATTTACAAGTAAGGGTATTCTGTATGTATATATATATATATATATATATATATATATATATATATCTGGATAAGATAATATTCTACACCAGTTTGCTATAACAATAATAATATATTTTTGGAAGAAATTCGATTTTGGATATACATTTTTTATTTGTTGAAAATTTAAAATTTGATTGGTTCAATACACAAATATACGTATGATTGGTTCAATTTATTTATTTTAAATGGTACATCCTTCAATTTTATAAAATTAACATTCAATATATTAAAAATATAGCAAATAAAAAAGAAAATAAACAAGAAAAACAAGAAAAAATCATTATTTAAGGTAAGAATAATATCTAGTATAAATTCAAAATTAAAAAAAAATTAAAAACTTTAAATGAAGAATTCAAAGAATGCACAAGGCTACTAATTAAAAGAAAAGAAAAAAAAAGATGTAACACATACTTTAGAAATTAAAATTAATATTAAGTTTTATTTTCAATCTAAAATTTTATAAAGTAAGGACTCTTATAGATATCATTAATAATTGTATTATAAATTGGACCACAAAGTTAGCAAACCAAGAATCCAAGTTGTAGGATGTTTCTAAGGTGGCTTTTAAGATGAAAAAAGCTTCAAAATATTAAAAAAGCTTCCTTAATGTTTCTTAAAGAAGATATAAGCTATCCAATTTTATTTTATTTATTTCTATATATTAAGGTCTTATATATTTCAATAATTTTTAATTCTACTATTATATATATTTAATAAAATAAAAAATAATTTGATTAATTAATAAAATAAATAATTATAATTATAAATAATTATAATCACAAACAATGTCACCTTATAAATTTACATGTAAGAATAAAAAATTAGTATTTTTATTAATTTTTTATTCAATCTAATTACTTATTTCAAAATTTATCTTTTCAATCTAGATATGAGATTCCAAGCTTACAAATCTCCTTTCACTCTAATAACCACTTTGATCTCCTTAATACTCTAAAACTTATTGAAACCAAATGTCAGGTGGCTTTGCCAATACAGAAACCTCATGGCAATTCCACAGTTCAACTTTGAAAATTGCACCTCCAAAGTTATGTCATCCAAACTTATCAATCTAAATATGCAAGTTGTGGCTTAAAAGCCTCCTTTTAATCTAGTTGCTATATCAATTTTTGCAGTATTCAAATCTTCACAATACTTTGATTGTTGAAATCTGAGTTTATGCAACTTTGGTAAAAAAATTTAAAAATAAAAAATAACTGCAAATTAATCTCACAATTTGAGCTTTCATAATTGCTCCTTTAAAGCTAAAGTTAGGTGATCTAAACTACCCAGGCACTGAACCACTCATTGCTTGAATCTTTTCCAAAATTTTGCCTTTGCTCTGATTTTGATTATCCTAAACTTATACAGAAACTAATGTCAAGAGACTCTTATCCGAGAAAGTCCATCCTAAAATCCACAAATTCAAAAGATTGATCTAAGAAAATCCATGGACCTCCACCAATGAACTGACTCACAACCAATAGCATAATTTATATGTATTGATCACTTATATATGATTTTTTTTAAGTCTCTAAAGAATACCTAACAACATTTACGTTAAGAACTTGAAAGGTAGTAAGATCATGCTATTGTGTAGCATGATTTTTAATCTAAAAATATATTGGATACCTAATTGTAAAAATTTTATCTATAACTTATTGGCTAGGCTTTGATAAATTATTTGTCTTTAATAAAAAAATACAAAAAAATACAATAGTATTAAAAAATATATATTATACTAATAAAAAATTCCTAATATTTAAATAAATTTGTACATAAAGTTTTTCTACAGCATCTAAAAAATCCTTAATACCTTTTTTTATGCCAAATCATAATTGATCAATTGTTGGTAAGTTAGATTCTCAATAATTTCTAAAAAAAATCTATAATCTTTATTTATAAATTCATCTTTATATCAAAAATACTATCATAGCTCCATATATCAATCTTTTCACCTTTATAGAATCATAGCTTCTAAAAAATCTCTTTAGTTTGTACAAAATGCTTAAATTATAATAAAATCCTTTAATACTTTGTTCACCTGCAAAAAATTGATTTCTTCTTGAATTTTATGATCTAATAACTCTTGATTCAATTGTTCGATTTTTGTCAAATTTTTCCAAAGTATAGCTTATACTCTTAAGCTTTACTATAAGAAAAATCAACTATAGATTTGCTTTTGATTGTCTGATATCTCAAAGCCCTAAAAAAATGCTTAAAATCCTAGTTTACAGATATTTGAGTGCTATTTTTTTCATATCTCAAAAATCCAAAATCTCAATGCCATAAAACTTTTGTATATAGTTTTTTAATATAAAAATACACACTCTTAAAAGTTTTGATCCAAAACCTTATCAAATTGCTTAAGATATAGTTCAAAATACAACCACTAATTAAGCGGGTCACTTATTACCCTTAGATTGCAAGTATTAACTTCAACTCTCAATATCTCCTTCATTTCAACTTAGAATTCATTGATATATATATATATTTAAAATATAGCAAAAAAATACTCTCTCTAATTCTAATTGCCAATCTTTTATTTTTGTCCAAATGCGTGAGTTATATCCCAAAGAATGATATTAGGTACAAATTCAATACCTTGACTTTGAGCATATATATCTCATCTATAAAAACTCCAAATCAATCAATTTTTATACAAAAACCATAGCCAAAAATCTAAACTTTTTGATTCTAATCTTTAATATTTAATTTTTTTTTAAATAAATAAATAAACCTAATTCCTAATAAGGCCTCAAACAGCCTCTTTGAAGCCCATTGGGCATGACTTTTGGCCAATAGGAATAGAAATTTCCACCATCCATCTCCATTCATTTATGTGGATGGCCTAACTATTCTTTTTGATATCAAAAATCCCTTTCTAATCTTTTTTTTAATAAAATTTATATAGTATGTGTCATAAATATCAAATAAAAGAAATAAAACAAGATTTCAAAGGTCACCAATGTCTAACAAAGATGACTTAAAATATATAATAGTTATTATCAATATAAAATCAATCTCAAAATTTATTATTTTAAAAAAAATTAGGTTATACAATCCTTAATAGTAGTCTTTTTAAACACACTTCTTCCAAAATAATAATCTAATTATGTTTTGCAATCAATTAAAATCCACTTATATGGCTTTCATTTGATTGTATAATAATATATATATATATATATATATATATATATATATATATGATTTCCATGTAATAGCCAAACTACAACACAACAATGTAGTAATTTACAATATTCATATCATAACATTCAACTTGTGCAATAGACAAATGCAACAAATACATCTTTAGTAGAATTAGAATCATGTATATTGGAAATTCCAAATGACATAAAAACCACTACTTTAGCTCTTATATTAAGATTTGACTATCATATAAAAATAACATATTTATATATTTAATATATAATTTATTATGTAATTAAATGAAAGCCATTTTAATAAATTTTAATTAATCATAAAATATAATAAGATTATTACTTTAAAAAAAATTTGTTTAAAAGAACTACTACTAAAGTTTACACAATCACATTTTTTTAATAGTGATTTTTGAAGTTAATTTTATATTAATAATAATTTTTATATACTTTAAATAAATTTTATTAAACATTGGTGATCTTTAAAATCTTATTTTATTTTATTTATTTGATATTTAGAATACATATCATATAAATCATATTAAAAGAAAAGATTGAAAAAGAATCTTAATATCAAAAAGAATAATTAGGCCATCCATATAGATGAATGGAAATGGATGATGCAAATCTCCATTTCTATTAGCTAAAAGTCATATCCAATAGGCTTCAAAGAGGCTATTTGATGCCTTATTAGAGATTAGAGTTATTTTTTTGAGGTCATTTGAATATCAAAGATTAAAAATAGTAAGTTTAGATTATTGGCTATGGTTTTGGAATTTTTATGAAAGAACTTTAGGTACTCAAAGTCAAGATATTGAATTTGTACCTACTGTCACTCTTTGTATTTTGAAAGTAATAAAATATTGACAATTGGAATTAAAGAGAGTATTTTTTTTGCTACACTTCATAAATATATATATATATATATATATATATATATATATTAATGAATTGTAAGTTGAAATGAAGGAGATATTGAGAGCTGAAATTAATACTTGCAATTTAAGGATAACAAGTGACCCGCTTAATTAGTGGTTGTATTTTGACCTATATCTTAAGCAATTTGACAAGGTTTTGGATCAAAACTTTTAAGAATGTGTATTTTTATATTAAAAAACTATATACAAAAGTTTTATGGCATTAAGATTTTGGATTTTTGAGATATGAAAAAAATAGTACTCAAATGCCTATAAACTAGGATTTTAAGCACTTATTAGGGCTTTGAGATATCAGACAATCAAAAGCAAATCTATAGTTGATTTTTCTTATAGTGAAGCTTAAGGATATAAGCTATAATTTAGAAAAATTTGATAAAAATTGAATAATTGAATCAAAGAATTATTAGATCCTAAAATTCAAGAAGAAATCAATTTTTTGTGGATGAATAAAGTATTGAATGTCAGAGATACAAGATAGCAGGTTAGCTAAGAACTAAGGAGAAGAATCCAAAATCAAAATAACTTCAAGAATAAAAAATTGGATGGATAGGAACAAAAACTAGATCAAGAATAAAAAACTGGATTAATATCAAGAATAAGGCAATACTCTGGATTGTTCCAAGACTTGTGTTGGCAAGATTGAGGTGCTCTTTAGTCTTGCCTCTTATTTATACTATGAGGCCTTATCTCCTATTGAATCTTCTAAGAATATCTTAAAATATTTTAGAAACCTGAGGAAGATTTTTGAAGATTCTAAAAAGTCTACATGAGGTCCTGGAAGATTGAAGAAGATTTTAAAGGATTTTCAAAGACTAAAGAAGATTCTAAAATATTTTATAAGATTTTAGAAGATTTTAGAAGATTCTAGAAATCATGAAAGATTTCTAAAGACTATAAAAAATTCTAGTGGTGGCTTAAAGTATGTCCGTGATATCACCTTCTCTTCTAGCAACAAGTTTCACAAGGAGCCAAAGCAATTTGATGATCAAATTACATGCGTAAAAATTCTAGAATTTATTAGAGTAGAGAAGCTATATATTTCGTCTTTTTTTCATTGATTATTGGTTCAACAAGACCCTTAAAAGGGTGTCATTGACCTCCAGATATAACCTCTGTTAGACCAACATCCCATCCAATAATTTGCTCTTTATTGTGATCTTCAAAACATCCTCCAAACATAATTTCTAGTCCACTTAGAATCACCCTTCCAACTTCGAGGAGTATTACCAAAGCTTGGGCATTTGAATCAAGATTTTTGTGATGAGGCCATATCTCCAAAGACTCTAAGCGTGGCCTTACTTGACATTGGAATACTCCTTCTTCATCTTGTCCATGTTCTTCAAACCTAACACATTGTAAAAGTTGCAATGATTCTCCAACTGCTTGTATGGCAGAAGAGTCTTCTGACTCTTATTCCTGCAATTTTTTTGAAACACAAAGATTTGACATGATAACTAATAAGCTTCTAATAAGATCTATTCTATCCTAAAAAAAATACAAGTGCAAGTCTTGGCGTGGCTCTCTCTTTTTTATATTGATCTTTTGTTATTGATAAGAAGCGTCATTTAAAAGCCAAGAGATGTTACTATCTACAAAATCTTCAATGACCATTGAATCTAGGTTTTTTAGGATATTGTTGATGGAATTAGCAAATTTTCTTAGATGCATTCTTAAGGTTATTTGAGGATTTCTATGTTCTTTCGCTAACTTCATAGCCCTTCCAATGGATGAAATATTCCAATTATTCATATCTTATATATAAATCCAATATTTCATCCACCTCATATTCAAGCTCTTGATTGACTTCAATTGGAGTTGGTGGTGGAATAGTTCTTCCAACAATATTTGATTTATAATAGGTTTCTAAAAGCAAGACATGAAAGACTGGATGAATGTGCATGCTACTTGGTAGTTCAAGACAAAAATTTATTGGATTTATTTGGTGTAGAATTATAAAAGATCCAAATCTTTAATAGTCTAATTTCCGTGATAGTCGATTTGTTTGTATATTTTGTCAAAGTAACCAGACACAATCTCCTATTTTGAAATTTGGTTAGTTCTTGTAATAAATATTTGTATAGTCTTTATATCGATCTTGGGCTATTTATAATTAGAATTTCAGTTCTTGATCGATGGTTTTTAAATAGATAACTTGACTTTCTGCATTAAGGCTTTCCACATCTTCAATTTGGAATGGATCTGCTCTAAGGTGATATCCATAGTTTGAGAAGAATGGAGTTTGTTTTATTGAAGAATGTTTGGAATTATTATATATAACTTTAGCCAATGGTAAAAAGTCTGTCCAATCATCTTGTTGATAATTTATATTGCAACAAAGATATTGTTCCAAGATCTGATTTACTCGTTCAGTTTGACCATCAATTTGAGGATGATAAACAGATGAGAGGTTGATCTTGACTTTTAAAAGCCAAAATAGTCCTTTCCAAAAGTTTGATATAAATTGCAGTCCTCGATCTAAAATAATATCAATTGGAAGGCCATGTATTTGATAAATATTATCAATAAAAAGTTTAGCTATTTCTTCCTCGGAAATAGTCTTGTTGCATAGGATAAAATATGCCATCTTAGTAAGACAGTCTACCACCACAAAAATTGAGTCTTTTCTATTTGAAATTGGGAGGTTTGTAATGAAATCCATAAGATAATGATTGTCATGGGCCCTTAAGAACTGGAAGGGATTACAGAAGTCCATATGGTTGGTATCTTGGGATCTTTGTTTACACACAAATTTTGTATGATTGGATGAATTCTTTCACCAATTTCCACATTTGAGGCCACCAATAGTCTCTTGATATCAATTCCAAGGTCTTATTGAAGGCAAAGTGTCCAATTGCTAGAAGGTCATGTCAAACTTAAAGAATTTGAAGTCTTCTAGGTCTTAGAGGAACATATAGAAGATTCTTGAACTATAATAATCCATCTTCTAATTTGAAATTATTGTTTTCTTGTACATGTGTATTTTTTAAACATTATTGGATGCTCTTTATAAATGGATCTATCTTCATTGCTTTTTGAATTTTTGTCTTGAGAACTATATCTGTATAGGTAGATATTGTCAATGTCTTTAATTATAAATTGGATGGCTTTAACATGATTGATTTTTGTTGATCCAATACAATGTCTCCTATTCTTGATATAAGATATGATCATCAAGAAAGGGCATTTGATTTTCCTTGAAGTTTTTCTGGACGATATATAATCACAAAATCAAATCAAGATAATGACATGCTCCATCGTACTTGTTGACAATTTAGAACTTGAGCACTCATAAAATATTCTAAGTTTTTGTGGTCAGTATATATCATGATCTTGTGTTGAGTCCCTTCCAACAAATGGCGCCATTCTTCAAAAGCATCAACAATTACCAATAATTCTTTGTCATGGATTTTGTAATTGATCTCTGCAATTGAAAGTTTTCAAGAGCGGAATATCATTGGATGTAGTTGACTATCATCACCAGTTTGAAAGAGTATAGATCCCAGTGCAAAATCTGAGGCATCCGTTTCCAAAATGAATGATTTTGTTGAATCTGCATGGATAAGTATAGGATCAAAAGTGAAAGATTCTTTTAGCTTCTTGAATATTTCTTCAGTCTTATCATCTCAAATAAATTTGTCCTTGCCTGTGAGTTGCATTCATGGAGCCACAATCTTAGAATAATCTTTGATGAAGATTTTGTAGAAATTTGCAAATTCTAAGAAATATTGTACATTTCTAATTCATGACGGTTGTTTCTACTCCATAATAGTTTGTATCTTCTTTAGATCCATAGAAATTTCATTTTTTGAAGCGATATATCCCAAAAATTTGACTAATGGTTAGTAGAAAGAATATTTTTTCAATTTGGCATACAATCTATTTTCTCGTAGTTTCTCTAATACCTTCCATATATGATATTCATGCTCTTGTTCATTCTTAGAAAATATCAAGATATCATCCAAGTAGATGACTACAAAGTCATTTAAGTATTCTCATAAGATGTCATTGATCATATGTTGGAAGACTACATGTGCATTTGTAAGTCCAAAAGGCATAATATTGTACTCAAAATGTCCATACCTTATACAGAATGTTGTCTTCCATTGATCTCCTTCTATAATCCTGACTAGGTTGTCGGCGCTTGTCAAATCAATCTTTGTAAAAATCTTTGCTTGTCCTAATTGTTCCAATAATCCTGAGATTAATAGTAATGGATAGTGATTTTTTATAGATATCTTATTCATACCTTGATAGTCAACACACATACATAAGGAACCATCTTTTTTTTTCACAAATAATATAGGAGCTCCAACAGGTGATTTTGAATGTCGAATAAAATTCTTGGCTAGATTTTCATCAATATATTCTCGCAAGGCTATAAGCTCTGTTTGTGACAGATTATAAATTGGACCAAATGGAGGCTGAGCTCCATCTTGTAATTTGATTGCACAATCATAAGGACAAATTTTGGATAATATGTCTGCTTTTTTCTTTTCAAATACATCTTCCAAGTTACGATATCGACTAGGAATATCCTGCTTCAATTGTTCCATTGGATCTTTCATTGGGATAACATACAATACAAATGCATCTCTTTTTTTTGCTGCTTGCATAAATGCTTCAGCTTTAAGGAATAGAGTAGTACCTCGTTTTTTCTTTTGATGTGTGGATCTTGAAAAAATCTTCTGCGTAGTCCAATTAATATCAAGATGATGTAAGGTTTCGTCCATCAATGACTTCAACGGGTGCAAAATGGATCTTCTCTACAAGTAGTAGATTGTGCCTAGTTACAAAATCCTTATCCATAAAGTATATTGAGGCTCTAGTATCTAAAAAGACTTTAGCAAAAATTTCTTGTTTCAAGGTTCTTATATATACATAAAGCATAAAACAAGATGTTGGATCCGGAGGTAAAAAGAGACTTTTTTTCTAGTGCTTTAGATTTGGAGGTGTCCTCCCGCAAGGTTCCTATTGTGGCTGGATGTCTTTGTTTTTTGACCTTTCCAATTCAGATATTATATCTCATGCCTTGAATTCTCTAGACTTATTTGGACAATTTGCTGCCTTGTGATTGGATCTTCCATAATATATGCATAAATTCTCTTGCCAATACCTAATCATTTCCATTGGTGTTAATGGTTTGAATTGAGTCGCATCAATCTGCATAGGTTCAGGATATGTTAATGGCTTTTCTAATACTCTTGAAGATGTAGCAATCGTATCTTGATAGATATTGCTAAAAATTAATTGTCTTTCTTGTCGTAGTTCAAATAGGCGATTGTCACAAGTAATAGCTTGAGCTATGAATTCCTCTAAGCTTTCAACTCTTGCCATCGTGATCAATAAATTCTTTATATCATCCTTTCGGCCATAACGAAATCAAGTCATAAAAGCCTTATCATTTCAATCATGATCACAAGTAAGTTGTTGAAATTTTGCGGCATAAATTGTAGCTAAACATTGTCCTTGTCTTAGATTTTGGATCTTCCTTTGTATTACCCTCTCTCAATCACTATCTCTAAATGCAACAGTAAATCTTTTCATAAAAGCTTTTAAATTGTATAGAATCAGAGAATTCTTTTCCAACAATAGCACAAATCATGATTGAGCACTTCTTGATAAAAAAGTGCCCACAAAATTGACTTGAGTGAATCCATTTGAATAATGAAAAGGATATAGTCATAAGTAAAGTTGCACTTATTGTACAAACCCTCAAAAGTTAGATCTTGTTCCATCAAACTTATCATATATATTAGCTTTTGGCTCTTTTATGACAATCCTTGCAACTTCTAAAGAAGTTGTGTGCATAGCTTATCTACCGCTTGCTTCTCTTAATCAAATAATTTTTTATTGCAAGTTATGAATCTCTCGCTTAGTTTCTTTAGATACTTTTTTTATTTGCGGTTTCTTTTTTGGATTGCAGAAGAATTCTATTTCTTCTTATACCATATCCAATATAACTCAAAGATCTGCAAGAGTTACCACTCTATTTTCTATTTGTGAGGATGCACCTCTATTAATCTGATCTATTTCCATTTTTTTTAAAAAAATGGATAAGCCGTTAGTATTTTTTATACTAAAAATAATACTTTTAGATAGTTAGTATAGTAGAGGATAATTTGCAAGCTCTAAAATGTAGTGATATATGTTAAAAAAAGAGCAATCCACTCTTTCCAAAGAAAAATCAATTGCAACAAGTAAGTATATTAGTCTAGAGGGGGGTAGTTCGTACTCCTCTAGAACGCAATAGTAGCTTAAAGAGAGGTAATTCACTCTCTATCAAGAGATTTAAGCTTTGATATGATTATGTAAGTCAGTCTTGCCAAATTGTTAGGGATACAAGACAGCAAGTTAGCCAAGAACCAAAGAGAAGAATTTAAAACCAGAATAACTTCAAAAACAAAGAATTGGATGGACAAGAACAAGAACTAGATCAAGAATAAGAAACTCGATTAATATCAAGAATAAGGCAATATTTTGGATTGCTCCAAGATTTGTATTGACAAGACTGAGGTGTTCCTCACTCTTGCCTCTTATTTATACTATGAAGCCTTATGTTCTATTGGACCTTTTAAAAATATCTTAGAATATTCTAGAAGCCACATGAAGATTTTGGAAGACTCTAAAAAGTCTATATGAGGTTTTGGAAGATTAAAGAAGATTCTAGAGGGTCCTAAGAATATCTTAGAGTATTCTAGAAGCTTGAGGAAGACTCTAGAAGATTCTAAAAAATCTATGGGAGGTCCTACAAGTTTGAAAAAGATTTTAGAAGATTTTCAAAGACTAAGAAAGATTTTAGAAGGTTCTAAAAGATTTTAGAAGATTCTAGAAGATACTAAAAAGATATAAAAGGTTCTAGAAGACTACAAAAAGTTTTAGTGGTGGCTTAAAGTAAGTCTGTGATATTGAAGGGTCTTGTTATAATTTGAGCATATTGTACTAATTAAAGATACTTTTTGGGAGCCAAGACTTTATGGAGGTGAAAAAATGGATATATAGAGCTATGATAATATTTTTAATTTAAATATATGGTGTTGTTACAATAATCAAGTATATATATATATATATATATATATATATATATATATATATATATACTAAGATTAAAATTTGATGATTATATAAAAAATTTATAAAAATAAAAAAACATAATCTTTGAATTTGAATTTGAATTTTATATCAATAGAGCATGTTATAAATAGTTTAAAGATATATTATAATATAAAATTTGGTTTAAAAATATAGATCTTAAAATATATAATTTATTTTTTTAATATTATATTTGATACTTGTAACTACTTTTATTACTAAAAAGAATTTAATTCTTCTTTTAATTTTCCACACTAATATAAATTCCATATAATAAGTGTAGTTTTTAGAATTCAAAAGCAACTAAAAAAATCTTCATTATAATAAAACTTTTTAAAATTATTTTAATTAGTTTTTTAATATTTTATTCTAGTTTTTAATATTATTATTTATTTCTTATTATTATATAAGATAGATAATATAAGTCTACTAACAAAAGATTTACTATGAATATATATTTCTTGTATGCTATAGAACAATGTTAAAAATGAAACATATTTATAATTAAAAGATTATTTTATATTAATTTTTTTAAAGTATTGCATAACAAAAAAATATTTTATAATATTCAAAATATATTAAGTTTAATAAGCTATTTTTATTTTTATTAAGTTAAGATGATAAATTATTTTCTTAATCTATAATAAATAAAATATAAAATTATTATTTAATGATTTTTCGATTTTATAATTATATAACTTAATAAATTAAATTTCAAGCCTCCAATCAATCATTTAAAATCTATCTTTCATTAGAATTTTAGCTAGTATTTTAATTTAAATAATAATATCATTATATAATATATATATATATATATATTATATATATTTAATTTTATTCTTATAAAGTTCTTTTATAAATATATGACTATATAACTAAGACTTTTATAAAATCAAAACATATAAATATATAATAAAATTTTATATATAAAATTTTTAAATTAAAAATAAATACATAATAAAAAATATTAATAAGACATTGAAGATAAAAGCTAATATCTTATCTATAAACTCAAATAAGCATATTATTATATACCACAATTATTTTCTTTTAATTTGGTTGTTATAAGATTGAAATATTTTTTAATATTATTTTTAGCTCTTAAAACATCTTTATTACTTAAACAGTTTCTTCTAATATGTATTTTATAAAAGCTTTGTTAATAGTTTACCAATCACCATACATATCAAAACATAGATTTAATAATACTTTGCAGCTTTGAAATAAATCCTTATTACTTGCTTGTAAAATAAAAAAATATCATTCTAATAGCAATGGTTTTTTGTAGGTTTTTTATAATGCTATTCTTAAAAAATATATATATCCAATTATTATTTTTAGTACTTAATAGCTTTTTTTTCTTATTAAGTTTTTAAAAATATATATTTAATATTATTAATTAATTTGTTAAATTTTAATATACTCCAATATTACTTATAATCACTTTTACAAATGAGCTTAAAAAAAACTAAAAGCATTGTAATCCAACTTGATTCTATTCTTTTATATAATGGATGTGATAATAATACAAATCAAATCTAAATTGTAAAATTTTTAAAAAAAAATATTAGATTTCTTTTTGTCAAAAAGATAAATCTATACAAAGTTATTAAAAAATAATATATTCTTATACAACTATAAAGGAAGAAATCACAATATAAAATAAAATAAAATTTGAAATAGAAATGTGATAGAATGGCTAATACTATGCATAAAGAAAATTAAAAATCTTAAATCAAGAATAGAAAACAAAAAATAAGTTAATTAGACTAAGCATAGATTTTAACTTTTATTTGGATATACTATCTAAAAATAAGATTATGTAGAAACTTTCTAAAGACCATAAAGTTAGAAAATCAAGAATCCAAGTTGTAGGATGTTTCCATGGTGGATTTTAAGATGAAAAAAGTTTCTAAACATTGAAAAAGCTTCTTTAATATTTCTTAAAGAAGTTATAATCTATCCAATTTAATTTTATTTATTTCTATATATTTAGATCTTATATATTTTTATAATAAATTATTTATTTTTAAAATTATTTTATATTAGATATAATGAGCTTCTAAATTGAGTCAATTGATAATAAAGTCTAAAATGATGTTAAGTGATGTTTGATTCATATAATAATCTATATTTTGCATACAATTTTTTGAAAAGTGTTTTAGACTAAAACTAACATTTCATATCCAAGCAAATATCTATCCAATTATTGAACTAATATTGAAGCTATCAAAAATTATTTAAAATAAAAAAATAATTAAGTGCCATTACATATGGTATCATTTTTTGGATAATATTATATTTTACTTTTGACAACATGAGAAATATGCAATAATACAAACTCATGCAATAATATTATTGTAAAGAAATTTAATCTTATTATAAAAGAAAATATAAGTTGAATTATTTTACTTAGAAGCAAATAAAAATGTTAAGATGTTGAAATAATTTTACATTTTAATGTACCCATTTCCAATTGTCTTTAAATATTTGGACAAAATTGATACTTCTATATCATTACTATATTGATATAACATCACTTCAACATAATAGAATTATTAACTCACTTATACTTATGGATGAATTTACTAATTTGTGCACATTTGATATGAAATAATTTTCAAAGTATTGATTATTATTGAAATAAAAAGAGCTCTAAAGAGGCCAAATGCTATAACCTTCATCTAGTCTATCACTGTTAGCTTTGAGTTTATGTGATGGATGTGGAGTTACTAATGACAAAAAGACCATGGTACAATAGATATATTTCTATGGTCATGAGGAGATTAACTTTTATTGTATACATGTTTTATGTAATTATCACCTTTTGTATACACAACACCAACCTTGGAGAGTTTAGGATTTTGACAAATATTAGACAATAGTGAATTCTTGATATATGCTGCAATTTACATACAAAATAACCTCCTATTTGTTATAATTATAACAAACCAATCTATATTATGTACTACTTGAAGTTATACATTATATAAGGATGCATATAATAATGGAATACTTGTAAACACTTTGCACTTCAATAGAATGATTTGCGACAATACCATGTTAGGAGAGAGGAATAATATACAAAATTGATTACCATCCAATATAGAACGATTTTTGCCAATAATGCTCCTTCATTTTTATTACTAATATTTGCAAATGCAACTGTTCCATGGCTTTTCCAAAGTCAAAGATATCAATAAGTGTCCAGTAATCTAATATAACCATAGTCTTTGATATTGTAGTACCACCATTAAACCACATAATACAACATTACTATTGGTATTAGTAAAAAGGATGCATCTCTCACAATCAAGTTCATTACTACCACTTTTCCAACATTATCATTCATAAACCCTCAAAAATCTATATCAATTCACTTGTCAAAGCTCAATCTACCTATCAACCTACTAAGTCTTCTATATCAATTTAGGGAGTTAATCCAACAATCATAATAGATACAAAGGTAATAAATAGTTACTCAGATATTGACTTTGAATGTCATACGACACTTCTTAACTTGAGAGATTATCATCTTTGAGTCATATATTGAACAAGTAAGCTCATATAACTATTATGTGACCACCTTAAATGGTACCATATTACAATCAAATTTATAAATAGCTTCCTATCAAGAAGTAAAAATCAATATTTGCCCAACTTTGGTCAAAGTGAGATCACTGCATGTGCTATCTCCTTTGTAGCAGGTTGGTGGTTCATCCTTAGCCAACCACTTTCCTACACAAACTACAACCTGTACTGCGCCATTTGAGAGAATCAAAAACCTTTGCTTCACCATCGGCACATACTATATTTTGAATCCCACCACACATTGTGTAATACCAGACATAAAATTACATTGTTTACATCACTGACTTTAGGCACAAATTAGTCATATGAAACTATTTTTTTGCTGACTTCTAAATATATTGCAATACATACTAGCACTCATATGAGTAGGAGATTTGATGTCTCACTAAGCGGTTTCTCCACCAAATGCATTCTTTGTCATCACAATATAACCAAAAAAATGGCCACACCAAAATACATGTTAAGCTAAAATATCTCTCTCCTATAGGGTGTCAAGTCTTATAGCTTGGTTGTGCCACAACAATGTAATAAGGATAGAGATAGGAATTCCATATAGATAATAAAGAAGGAAGAGGACACCACATTTGCACTCACTAAACTAAGATAGTGTGGTGTATGCAACAATGTTGCCTCTCAACCAAAAAAATATAATACAAAAAAATATTTTTAATATGATAACCAAAGACAAGCAAAAAGACAAACAAATACAAACAAATTATCTGGATCTAAAGTCCTAAACCCAATACTATACATCTTAGACTAAGCTTCCATAAAATGAGGTGGAGAGAGGTGAACTAATGTAGCATACTCATAAGCAAAGTTGTTATTATGGCAACACCAACAACATATCTAGATTAGATCTTCCATAGAATCTCCAAGTCCCATGCTTCTAATTTAAAATCTTTGTTTATTAGTTTGTTGGTTTGCTCGTTTGTTGGTCCATTGATTTTTTTGTATTATTAGACAACTTCAAACAAATCTTATCCATCCATTCATCTATACATCCATCCATCCATCCAAGTGATATTCCAATTAGGCAATGATGAAGTATAGATGAATAATAGTCTATTAAATAATGTAGAGTTTCAAAATAAATTTGTAATGGATTATATATTTTTGAAAGAAGTAAATAAATTAATATATCATATTATATGAAGTGTCATAAAAAATAATTCAAATATTTTATAATCTTTATTAAATAAACTTTGAAGGATTGTTAAAAATATCTTAGATGCACTTTGAATAGACTCTTATGAATATTCAAGTTGTATTATTATTATGATCATTATTTTAAGCTTTTCTAAAATAAAATTTTATAATAAAATATTGATGTTTATTTGTTTCTCTCTCTTCCATAATCCAACCAAAGCTTCTATAGGTGTTTTTTCCTAATTCTTTTAGATTGGTAATGTTTTAAATTTTTAGTTATAACAATGTATCTTTTTAATTTTTATTATTTTAAAAAACTCCTATTAATTTTATTATATTATCATAGACATATCTTGTATTAAGAAATCAGGCTTTATTATTGTTATTATTATTATTATTATTGTCATATTTGAACTTTTTAACATAAACTAGTATTTTGATTGAAAAATGGTAGTTGTTTTGGATCAATTACCTTATATTATAATATTGAATTACTTCCTTGTTGATTATCATAAATATTACTATTATTAATTTCATTAAAATATATTAAAATATTATTATTATTATTCAGTAATAAATTAAAAAATAATCAATGATTTTTTATTTATTTTTTTAAATATGTGTACGTGTTGAAGTCTTTAGAATACATTAGTTCATTTTGATGGCTTAATTTAATTCATTGAAGTAATGATTCTTCTAATTTACATCAACAATAATTAAATAGTTTATTATAGTCACCTTTTTGGCTATAGTTGGAACAAAACTAATAAAAACATACATTTTAAACAAGCATTATTGTATTAAAAAATAATGATGTATAAAATACATTGTGTAGCCCTAATTTCTAACAATATTCAAGATCATAATCAACTTGTTGGTTGGAAATTTTCATATCAAGAATTACAATATCATGATTTTCAATAAATTTATGGTAATTGATGCAATTGGACATTAAAATAAATGCTGAAATTAAGTAGAAAGTATGTACATTTAACTTTCTACTATAGAAATTAATATAATCTAGCAAACTTCTAAATCACACACCTACATTATAGATGTATAGAACTTCACTTGTCTTTAAATTAAAATAAGAAAGATATTTTTAAAATCCTAAAATAACTTAACTGAATTTTTTTAATGAAAAAACCAAACATGTTTTTTTTTTTTTTTTTTTTTTTTTTTTTGATTAAAAGAAAATTCATCATGTATCTTTTTGCAAATTTAAACTTCTATCACATTTTCAAAAGAATATCATTTGATACACACACCCATGATGATATAAAAGTTATTTATAAAAAAATTAAGATTATAAAATATTATACTTTTTAACTAGATAAATAAAGTTGAAAAAGAAATAAAAAAAAAAATCACAAACATATTATTACAACTTCAAAAAGTCACATGAATCTTATGTAAAGCCAAAAATAATATATATTAAACCATTAAATAAATAAAAAGCTAGTACCTATATTTATCTTGTGATGTTTTTAAATACAAATACAAATAAAACGCATCTTGACATATAGAAGTAACTATAAGAATAAAATATGACACATAACTGCAGTAAAATGATAAATACTACTCACTTCAAGTTAAAGAACATTGTAGTTGAAAATATGAATTTTTAAATTGTAACTACAAATCTCAAAGATTGCTTCATTATGTACACCTAAAAGACAAGATAAAAATTTTCTAGCTTATAAAATATGTCTCAATTTGACTAAATAATAGCTTCTATTTCATTGAGCTAGAAAACTATATCAATATCATAAATACTAACAACCTAATCAAAAACAAACTAAGGAGAAATATAAAACAAATAACAAATAATTTATAATGTCAAATTTAATAAATCATATGAAAATTTCTATTTTATTTGTATTTCTAGAAAATTAAATTCATAAGCTTCAAGTATGTATTCTTTATTCTCCAAAACAATTCTAATAATTAATATAAAACTTAGCACAATCAAAGTTTTCTTTTTGATCAATTGATAATTTGACCTATTCTTGGTATTAAAAGTATAATATGATTAAAGAAATATATAACAAATACACAAATTCTACAACCTTATACACCAATAAGTATATTGGAAAAAATAGAAAACATTCAAAGATAAGTTACCATTGACAAAAAATATTTGTAAGAAGAAAATATTAGTTACTAAAAATTCCTAGATTGGCACCATGCTTCATTTTTCCATGTCTTTATACTTGATGAAGACTACTCTTATACATTTGGATACTTTTAGGCTTCTCTTGTTGCACAAAGGTCCTTCTTCGTCTTCTCTCAATCAACCAAATCCATCATGTTTTCAAAGGTTTTCTCATGCAAAACAACATTTGGAATTTATGCCTATTTAATTTGCAACCAAATGAAAACTTCTACATAAAGCTATAAGAGTCTTTAAATGTTTACATATTGTAGCAAGTTAAATACTTTGGTGGTACATAGCTTCCAAGCAAGATCTATGTATGTGTGAATAAAAATAGATTCAACTTACAAGCAAAGAATTTGAATTACATGATGTTAGCCATATAGTCATGTTTCTTGTGGTGTTAGTGAAACTAATGACAATGGTGTGCAAATGAGTAGATGAATACATGGTGTAATAAACATGGAGCTTGAATGCAAAGTTGGTTAGCATTTCTTGAATGTGCATGTGTTTATGTTGCTTAAATTTATTCCATTCACAACTTCTAGAAACTGTGTTTTATACCTCTTCTCTTTCTTTCTTTCTTTCTTTCTTTCTTCTTCTTCTTTTTTTTCTCTGAAACTAATATTTCAATAGCGTCCTCTGAAATTCCTTGCATTCTGATTTGTGTTGCATGCATGCTCAATGGTTCCAAATTTTGCTGAACAAGGAAAGCAACATTTCAAGCAAGACACAAACAATGAAGAAACAAACAAACAAAAGGCATAAACATGTCATTTCATTAGTCAACTGTTCACATTTGCCACATCAACTAAAGCAATAATTACAGCTCACAGGGGGGTGTCTCTCATCTCATGTCAGAGAGAGTATGAAGTATAAAAGCAAACAAAAATCAAATTCAAAGTTAGAAATGTATCCAAAATTCTAAAAAGAAGAGTAAAAGTTCTAAAATTCACAGAAAGTGTTCATGTGCTCAACAACACAATGTTTGACAAACTCATGGATATATATATATATATATATATATATGTATGTGTGTATATATATGTGTGGGAGAGAGAGAGTGCAACAAGGGGGATTGGAAGGGAAGATGATGTGGCGTGAAAGGTAAAGGGAGGGGGGGAGTCTTCCTGCATGCCTCAGAAAGCAGGAGAGCGTGTCCAGTCAGCAGTCCCAGTTGGCATTCCGCTGTGCTCTCTCTCTCTCTCCCTGTGAATGTGTGTGTTTCGGGGCGCATGAAGAAGCCCTAGACTAAACCCCGTCCTGACCCCCGTCTCGTCATCGCCCGCGAGCTTCTGCGACGCTCGAACGAGCTTCTACCACGCCCTGCTCGCTCGCTCGCTCTCGCTGTTGCTTCCCGAGCTGCAGGGTGGATTCCGCTCGGCGCCGGGCGCTTGGATTGGATTGCAGTGGTCTAGCTGTGCGCGGGCACGATGCAGATCCAGGAGGATGCCGTGAGCAGCGCCGAGGAGCAAGACAAATGGCTGGCGGACGCCATGGCTCTGGTCCAGCACAATGCATTTTACATGCATCGCGCTGTGGTGCGTCCAATCTTGTTTTCTCTTGTGCTTTTCGGGCTCCCTTGATGGCCCCGCTTGTTTGTGGTTTACATTGGTCGGTGTCGTCGGTGTGGATGTCGAATCCTGGGAGGATTCGCGATCCGCGGAGTGACAATTTCCCGGGTTGCGGTAGTCGCGAGCCGTGGCAGTGGTCGAATGGAATTAGGTTAGGCGTTAGATCTAACGCCACGGCTTTTCTGTCTTGTGAATTGGCGAATTTGCATGGAGGAGTGCACTTTGCAGCTGGGCAGAAAATGCTGGCTTGGCGAGGGCCGTCGCAGACCTAATTTGACACTCCTTCCGGTTGCGTTGCTGCAGGACGCGAGCAATCTGCGTGATGCTTTGAAGTACTCCGCACAGATGCTTTCGGAGCTTCGAACGTCGAAGTTGTCTCCGCAGAAATACTACGAGCTCTGTATCCGGACTGGTTTGTTCTTTGCTTTCATGGTTTGATGTTTTGTGAGCCAATGCTCTTGTCGTGTCTAGGGACTCGCATCCGAGTGACTAGGAGAGACGCTGGATCTGGTTGTTCATATTTCGCATAGTGTGCGATTGATGATCTCTCTCTGGAGAGGCTTGAGTGGCATGCTCCTCGAATGGTGAGGTTTGAGGCCCTTGACCTGCAACAAGACATGAGGACTTTCGATGAGCTGAGGCAGCTGGAAACGTTCTTCAAGGAGGAGACAAAGAGAGGTCGCACCAACGCTGACTTGTACGAGCTCGTTCAACACTCTGGCAACATACTCCCGCGCCTGTAAGATCCTTACGCGCACGAGACCAGTCCCTCACGAGTGTGGAGAGCATCAGTTTCACGGGTTGCCTCTAGGGTTGTGTGGAGGGCTTTTCATGCATTCGCGGCTGAGTCTGTGTGTGAGGTGGTCGGACGGGTTCAGTCGGGACATGGTGGCGTTGGGGGTTGCGGGCCGGGCAGTGGTGGTACTGACTCAATTTCAGACTTTTGAGGTGAAACTCAGTGGACGTGATTTTTCTGGATGCGTAGATACCTGCTCATCACCGTGGGATCGGTGTACATCAAATCGCAAGAAGCGCCAGCGAAGGACATATTGAAGGATTTGGTGGAGATGAGTCGGGGTGT